>JAHZND010003374.1:0-13199 GCA_027744115.1 Acrocyrtus sp. NNG-2020 | reverse complement strand
AAGAATAATAAGTTGAAATTGGTACGGTATATACATAAGAGACATGTACATATTATCTTTAGTCATACAGAACTGTGACACCAAAAAGAGTATACCTACTTGTGTACTTAAATATTATGTCTAATTTAATTTTTAAAATGTTGAACATATTTAAACTGAAAATTCAAAATTTAGCTCGTTTTTGTGCTCTCTGGTTTTGCCAATAGCCAGTTCCACTTGCACAGAGAAATATCACCACGATCACCAATTCGCCAGCGTGATTATGCCTTTTTCCTTCCAGGTTTCCATTGCCACTGCCAATTGAGCAAATCATTAGAAAGATTTATATTTTGGTAGTAATGTCCGGAACGCTAAATTTCATTCGGCAGGAAGGACTTTTTTCCAGAATCTGAAATGCATAGTAAAATTATTCGAGGTTACTTTTTTATCACATCACAATTCAGTTGAATTGACTGTTCCATTCCAACCTGCTTTCATTATTGAATTCTGCTTCCTAAGGCCTTCTACAAACTTTTTAAATACTTGTAGGTACGGTAAGAGCAAATTAGATTCAAATCCCTCCTTTTCATCACTTTCGGTTTTATTGATATCCATTTCATTTAGTAATGCGCTATTGAAAAATTATTAATTAGTAGCATATTACAGTTAGTATTCACTCAAATAAAAATAAATTTATAAATTGATTGTCTAAACGTACCTAATAGTAGGCACCTCCAGTGGTTGAAACTCGAATGCCTTCTTTGGATCGAAAGGCACGCAAACCTGTCCAGTCTTAGGATGTATACAGAATGGCGACTTCAATAAATGGTTTAAATCTTTCGAAACATTTACGTCCAGACGAGGGAAACAAAGCTGAAGTTTCAATTCAGCTTCACAAGCTCGTAGCGATTTCTTTTGTTTCTGTAATTCGTCAAGTAGACATAAACAACAATAATATTGAGATCAATGCAATTACATTTTTATCTTAATTTTAATTCATTTTCAAAATTCTTGGTTCCACACATTATTTGACAGATATTCCAAAACAGCTTGAAATCGATCAGTCGCATTAATAGTAGCCTCCTTGACCTCTGCTGGTAGCATCTCGAAATTTTTATCACCCTTCTGGAGCATGTTCTGTTCTTCATGACAAATGTCCTCAAATACTTCATCAATTACCTTTATGGCACGACTGTAAAAGAAAAAGAAATAGGGCAACAGAAATTAGCAAAACAATGCAAAGAATCTTTTTAGCAAAAGCTCTTTGGACTTTGTATTCATTCTTCGTTTGTACATACGCCAGAAACGGATGGAGATGTAGATCAGTCGACTTAACCTTATCTACTCTTTCCGGAAGTTTCACTTTCTTAGCCTGATTTTCTCCACCTCTGATAACCTACAAAAACGGGGGACATGATCATGATCTTAACCTCTCCTGTGAATGATAATGTGATAAACATAATTAAATAATTGTTTTGTCTTCATTTGGGTTACCGTCAAGTATTCCAATATTGCCGTTCGAGCTTGAGAATCCATATCAATAGCAGTTTTATCACACACCCAGCAATGAACACCACGACGACCACTAAAAACCCAGAGTAAATGTTGGAATCCGAAATCCTCTAAAATATTCACAAAAGAAACCGTTAGCAACGTTACGCCAAACACATTAATATAATAAATATATAAAAATATATTCAAATAAAATTATAAAAACCTCTCAATGTGCGATTTAAAATTTCAACAGCTACCGCTATGAATTTCCAACACTTCGGGCAAACTTTAGCACCCTGACAGCACTGTCTAACATCATCATAGTCCGTCAAATCAATATCAAGTACAAATCTATTAAAAATTAAATACGTTTCTTATACAAGATCAAGAATTACACTGCAATGTATACTAAGGAAACAGTCCAGCTAAATTACAATTCCCAAATTTTCATTCTTACTCTTTTTTAAGTGGAATAAACTCCCTCAATGTATCCCTACATCTTGGCATCTGGTTGTAAACAGCACCAATGTCAATCTTTTCCGGAAGCCGCTTCTTCAGCTCCACCAAAAAATCCTCCGCCGATTTAAATGACTGATAACGAATGTACACATCTCCAGCAAGCGTAAATGAAAACTCACGATGAGAAAAGAATTCCGCTGTAAATTAATAGCCAGATATTTAATAGTCCAACAACCGACAGTTAGTTCATCTCCAATAATTAACTTCTACTTTATCCTACGTTGCCATTTTACAAAGTTGCCACTTTAAAATATTTTTTAAATTGTCTCCGTTTGACTTACGATTTCCATAAGATAACCAATCGTACATTAACTTGACTGGGAAAAACTTATTGTAGTAGATAGGAAGTACTTCTCCCAAACTAGATGAGTCAAAGGCAACTTGGGTCATTCTGACAATTGTCCGGTTTCAGTTTTACTAATCAAATTTTACTTCTCTCCAATGAGTGAGCAGTGAATCAGTGAACAATCTGTCAGTCTTATTTAGTGTTTTAGTGAGTCAAAGGCTCAAGAGAAATTTGTCTTGGTCTTCAGTCTTGTGTTGTTGTTCTGCGATGAAAGTGAATGCCGCTGCTTCTTACCGCAGTTTTTCTGTCTTGCGTTTCCTCACTGCCTCAATGGCTGGGTAAAAAGCATTGATGCGACGAGGGGCGACGACGACGATTGAGAACAAAGCCATTTTTACATGTATGAAGCTCCTTTTTTTATTTTTTGCAATAAAAAACTGCACTGCATCGAGTACAGCGATTGCATCAGCTTAGCTTACCTGTAAACTCCATTCATTTATGTATCACGTTCCCCCACTGCCTTGCCGCATCCGTAACTTCAAACAGCTGAGGTTGTTTGGTTGTTGAGATGGGGATAAGCATGGATGAGGGAGAAGGAGTTGAAATTTAGTGCGTGAAAGTGATATTGATTGATTATTGAGTTGTTTACTGTTTACTTAATTTGTAACTATTCTTATATTCTAGTCAATTAGTTAGCTGCACTGTTTTTACAAACCGGTGCTCAAGCGGGCATTAATCCTCAGTGAATTTAGAGTACGAGGAGAAGGAAGGTTCAGAATAGTGAGCGAATTATCTTTCCGTAATGGCTGCGTTTAGTGCAGTTTCCAGAGTGGCATATTCAGGTAACGAAGGAAATGAATTTTATTCATGTTTTCTTACGTGTGACCATATTGTGGTGCTGATTTGTTGATAAGTTAATAATTAATGTATTTTTACATTCCACTCCACAGTTGGAAGGCAATTCCATATTTGGCAAAATGTTCACTTGATATCGTCACCTTTACCATTCCCATCCGCTGTAAGTAATTACGTAGGGTACTTGGTACTCCAAAAATGAAAGAATCGATCAGACTATAGTATTTTTAATTTTTATAGAAAATAAAATGGCACATTATTGTTGTAGTTGCAGTTGTCTTATCACCGGCCGTTATCGACCAGTGCTAAAAGATACGCCGAAAAACAAGTGTTTCAACGGGACCGGCCCCACTGCAATGTCGGAACAATTGGACACGTTGATCATGGGAAAACTACCCTTACTGCAGCAATAACTAAAGGTTAAATCTTTACGTTTGACAGTTTGACGAGAATTCTAGTACAATATTAGTACATCGAGAATTCTAGTACAATATTGGTACACCTAGACGTGATAAATACGTTTGTTTTCGTTGTTCAGTACTATCTGAGAGTAAAAAGGCCGTGGCCAAAAAGTATGAGGAAATCGACAATGCTCCAGAGGAGAAGGCTCGTGGGATTACAATTAATGTTGCCCACGTTGAATATGCCACTGAAAATCGGCACTATTCCCACACTGACTGTCCTGGACATGCTGATTACATTAAGGTTTGGGTTTGAATACTCCTAAAAGTGCTATTTTTAATTCTTACATCCATTGTTTCATTTCTAATCTAAATATAATTTTAACTTTTGTCATGTTAGAATATGATTACTGGAACAGCACAAATGGATGGTGCAATTTTGGTAGTAGCTGCGACGGATGGTGTAATGCCGCAAACTAGAGAGCATATGATATTGTCGAAGCAGATTGGTGTTCAGCATATCGTTGTTTACATAAATAAGGTATAATACCTTTAGTAGATGTGTTTGAGATTAAGCATAGACACAAACATTTTAATTACGCTTACTAAACTTTAAATGCTAGCATAGCAAATTGTAATTTGTGAACCATATACCTAATATACTGTTCAATTGTGCATACAGGTGGATGCTGCAGATGCTGAAATGGTTGAATTGGTTGAAATGGAAATTAGAGAGTTGTTGACTGAGATGGGCTATGACGGTGACAATGTTCTCTGTTATTAAGGGATCTGCGCTTTGTGCAATGGAGGGAAAGGAGCCAAAACTTGGTACATAAAGCTTTTTAGTTTTTAATGTCTTGATTTGATTTTGCATATTGAGGTATAAGTAAGTAAATCCTATAGAAACAATTTTAGAATCTTGCATTTAGATTTAGAAAGTTTTATGAATTTTATTTGTAAAAAATATTACAAATTTAGAATTTAAAATGCAATTAATTTTTATAATGCAAAATACACAGGATTCTAGTTTCTAGTGTTGTTTCTATACGGCGTTGTCATGCAAAATTTAATAATGAATAATTATCATACTACGCAATATAATATTACCCTCCAAATTATAACCTTCACTTTGTTGCTTCAACAGGGGCCGAGTCTGTTGTTGAGCTTTCTTAAAGCAGTTGACTCCTATATTCCAACGCCTGTTCGTGATTTGGACAAGCCTTTTATGATTCCAGTGGAAAATGTTTATTCGATTGCGGGTTTGTGAAAATATAAGTTTTAATTACTAAAAATATGCAACGTTAATTTCGATTCATAATTTAACAAACGCCAACCAAATAAGGTCAAGTTATTCATTCCTTTTGCTTGTTCTTTTTTATTGTAGGTCGAGGAACTGTTGTAACTGGGCGCTTAGAAAGAGGAGTTCTGAAGAAAGGAAATGAATGTGAAATTATTGGCTATAGCAAATCTATTAAGACTACAGTAACTGGGGTAGAGATGTTTCATAAAATTTTGGAAGAGGCTCAGGCAGGTGACCAACTCGGGGCTTTGATTCGTGGTTACCAAGAGGGATGATGTGCGCCGTGGGATGATTCTTTGTAAACCAGGAACGATGAAAGCTCATGATAATATTGAGGCGCAGGTTTGTGTGATGTATTCAAGGTTGATTTGTAAAAACGTACCTAAGCTGACAACCTTCTGATGGTTATTGGTTGATGTTGAATTAAATTTTTAGTCGATCCTGAATTTGATGATTTGCATTCAAGGATAAATTAAAACAAATGGTTTTGTAGGTTTACATCTTAACTAAAGAGGAGGGTGGCAGACAACGACCATTCACTACATTGTGCCAACTCCAAATGTTCTCGAAGACCTGGGATAGCGCAGTCCAAGTCACCATTCCGGGCAAAGACATGGTTATGCCTGGGGAAGATGGAACGTATGCATTTGAAATATATCGCTATGGTATTATAATTAAATTGCTTATAATACCAAACAGTTATGAATTCTCTTTTGTATTTTTATTTGGTACAGGCTCCACTTAAAGCTGTATAAGCCAATGGTATTAGAAAAGGGTCAACGATTCACTCTACGAGACGGAACTGTAACTGTTGGCACGGGCGTCATTACCGCTACAAACAAAAATCTTACTGAACATGACAGACAGTTACTATACGAAGGAAAGAGGGGGATTGAGAAACGAGCAAAAAAAGCGGCTGCTGCATCAAATAAATAATCATTTTAATTTTAATGTTGGATCGGATTAGCACCATTTTCTTAAGTTATATCTCATTCTTGTTAAATAATACAGTTTCTTATTTGCTCTCCCATCAAAGTCATTGAAGTGGAAGTTAACAGGGACATGATATAGTACCATAGTGCGTATTGTAACATTATTCAGTTAGTATTTGTAATGAGAACATGAACTTGCAATTTGCAAATAAAGTTTAAGAAATCTTGAAACATTCGTATAAAAATTTTCTGACTGCACTTTCACCTTGTAGATACATTTTATTCATTCTCTACACTCATCATTTATATATCATAAATGATAATTTATAATACTCCGAAATCCTAACGTAAATTGATTACGAACGTCCACGCCCACTTTGAAGAGTTTTCATCAGGAGGAGGAGTACTGATAACAATTCCACCATTGGGACTTGTCTCCCAACTCAAGCGTCCTGAGTACCCAAGCATCGTCACCTCCGCTCCTGCGGGTAGACTAGGAATATCTCGAAGATATAGTTGCGTACCTGGCCAGTTCAAGGTCATTGCATAAACTTTTGTCTCTTCCTTGTTAGTCGTGTACCTGTCATATAAAGCTAAACATTAGAAAAGTATTTTTCCTCGAAGCATTTAAGCATTATTTTATTCAATACTTAATTATAAAGCATAGAATAATTACAAGCATACCAAACTCCTTCTGTCACGGTATCATTCTGATGTGTCCATGGAATACTGTTGTAAATGGCTTCGCCGTTAATTCCCAGCCATTCTCCCATTTGACTCAGGCGCTCCTCAATTATGATAGGGATTGTTCCTTCCTTTGTTGGGCCAACATTAACAAGAAGGTTTCCTAGAAATCAGATTATCTTCCTCATTCAAAAATCATACGAAAGCTAAACTCTCCAACAAATTTAAAATTTTAATACTAAACACTCTGCTCTCACCTCCACAAGCCACAGTAACCACAAGCTCACTCATCAACTCCTCAGGAGTCATAAAATCTTCCAATTTGGCTTCCCTTCTGTACGTCCATGCGGCTTTATCAATGGTCATGGCGTTTTCCCACTTGTGAGGAATGAGCACTCCAGGATTGTATCGGTCATCGAAGTTGTAAAAACCTCCGTGGAGTCCTCTAGTATTGGACCCCCACCTGTCGTTTGTCACGACAGTGTCCTTCACAGGGCTGTCGTTGTACAGCCATGCAAGAAACTCTTCGGCACCCCAGTAAGTATCTGGGGCAAGCCATTCACCATCACTCCATATTACCTCTGGCTTGTGTTTCTCTACCTGGAATTTAAAGCCGAATTTATTTGAAATTAATCCGCAAATAAACTAATTCAGGTGGCATCAATAAGTGAGTCTTTTTCTTACCAGTTCCTTCAAAGCAGGAATTGACTTTGTCTCCGGAAATTCTCTTGTAGTCCAATTGTTAGCTTGCTCACGTTCATAAACTGGATGGTACCATTCCAGCAGACTGTAGTAGACTCCAAACTTCATGTCTGTTTTTCTTACAGCTTCCGCTAAGTCGCCTACAGTAAAAAAATTTGCATTGTAACTTTCACCTACTTGTACCTTGTAGAAGATATTCATGCAGTTTCAATTTCACTTGCCAACCAAATCCCTATGAGGTCCGATTTGGACAGAGTTCCAGTTAAACCCAAAAGAATTTTCCCAAAGAGCATAGCCTTCGTGATGTTTGCTTGTGAGAACGACATATCTGCAGAAATCAAACACTTAAGATGGAAACTGTGTGTCAAGTTACCCCACTGAAGCCGTTAAGTCGCTCCAGCTCCACTAATGTATAAAAAGATACACATACAGATTTAGATATGATAACCTTACTTTGCTCCAGATTTCTCAAAAATTTGTGCCCAACGATCCGGTTCGAAAAACTCAGCGGTAAACATTGGTGCGAATTCCTAAAGAATATGAATTTTCATTACATATTGAGTAAATTAGAATGAAAGTCTTAAAGTTGATTGCAGTTAACTCAATGATTAATAAAATCTAACCGGATAAGTAAACCCTGGCTTAAAGTTCTGCCTCACGTAGTCATCATGAGCTCTGCTGCCGTCGGATTTCCAGCTCCACCAGAACCACTCGTTAATGTAAGATGGAACACTGTAAACTCCCCAGTGAATAAAAATACCTATTTTCCCCTGATCATACCACCCTGGAAGTGGGCGTGCATCCAAACTGTTCCAGTCTGGATCATACCTTTGAGCCAGGACCCAACTAGAAAGGGATAAGAGTAAGGCGAGGAAAGTTAGAGTCTTCATTTTTCAAAAAATGATGCCAGACCAATTGTTTAGTGTGGTACGTAGCAGAGCCACAGTTGTAATAGTTTCTCCTGCAGTCAGTTGCATTTATTTAAACTAATTTAGTTAGCCAAGTGCAGTCACCGTGAGTTAAATTAGGTGATCAACGAGTTGCATAATAGGTTCTAATTAAAATTGATCCATGAGCATTTTTTATACAAAGCACTTGAAGTATTTTTTAAAACGATAAGCAAATATATTATGATTTCACTGGATTTAAAGTATAATTCCTTAAATCTTCTAAGCTCTAAACTTTTTACCACTCTTACATAAGCAAAATTATAATTATAAAATAAATCCTTCCAATCAAAACAAATCCATCAAAGCTAATATCTAAATGGATGAAGTATAGGGGATGAGGATGAAAGACTACAAGAACTGTGTTGCTACCGAAAAGCATCAAAAAGCGAGCGGAGAAATGATATCACTCGTAATTAAAACTAAACGTTCGTTTTATTGCTAACTCTCAACTCAAGTGACCGAGTTACATAATTATCATTTCGAGCCTCCAAACAGGTGAGCATTATGTCATGCTAATAAATCAATTGGGTTCAATGCGTCAAAAGTAAAAAAAAATACTTAAATAAAGTCTTTTACACTTTTATTTGTTAGCGTATTTTATAACCTGCGACTTATTGAGTCTTAGAAAAAATCAGGCACAATTTTCTATTAAAACAGAAATATTTAAAATATATTCTCTTCACTCCCAGGTTCGACTTTCTCGCTAACCATTTCACTCATAGATATTTGCCAAAATGCGTCCGACATTACTAGCGATTTTACTGCTGTCACTGAGTAGCGGAAGCTATTCTCGTTCCACTTCCAGTCAATGCGGTCTCACTCAGCAGAGGTATGACCCAGACTGGAACAGTTTGGACTCTCGCCCTTTGCCGGCATGGTATGATGAAGTTAAAGTTGGAATATTCATTCACTGGGGAGTTTATAGCGCTCCTTCGTACATCAATGCATGGTTCTGGTGGAGTTGGTTGGGGGACCATAGCGAAGCACATGCTGAATTTATAAGAAAGAATTTTAAACCAGGGTTCACCTATCCGGTATATACTAAAAACTGATTCAGATTTTACTCTTTAACAACGACTTAACTTTAATATTTATCTATTTGTTAACCTAATTTTTAATAGGAATTTGGACCGATGTTCACTGCCGAATTCTTTGATCCTGACAGGTGGACTCAAATTTTCAAGAAATCAGGGGCAAAGTAAGACATAAAGAATCGACTTTAATAAGTAATGTAACTTTAGTCCGTAGTTCCGTAGTTGATTTTAGAGGTTCAAATTCTTTAGTTATGTTTAACCAAAGCTTCACAAATCAGATTGAACCAAATAAAAGTGTTCCCTGCTTTTATTTTCGGTATATATTAGATATGTCGTACTAACAAGCAAACATCATGATGGCTATGCCCTTTGGCCAAGTTCTTTTGGAATGAATTGGAATTCCCTTGATGTAGGGCCACACAGAGATTTGGTTGGTAAGTGAATTTCAATTGAAATTCGAAACGAGAATGAATATGAATGATAGTTGAAAAACTAAATTTAAAGATCGAGAAATCATTTCTTTTGTAAAGGTGATTTGGCAGAAGCCGTGCGGAAGACTGACATGCACTTCGGACTTTACTACAGTTTGCTTGAATGGTTTCAGCCGATGTATGAAAGCGATGAAGCGAACAACTGGACAACTCGGGAGTTTCCAGTGAAAAAGTCAATTCCTACTTTGGTCGAATTGGTAATAATAAGCAGCATTAATTACAACTATAACTCAAATATATCCATATTTACCTAGACAGGACACACGGCGGAACTTAGGAAGTTTTAAAATATACTTTATACTTTTTACTTTAGTAAAAAAGCTTTGTACTGATCAATCTTATGATTACAGTTATTTAGCTAATATTTATAAATTTCCCTAATCTAGGAAATATTCTCGTCAACGTTGGTCCAACTAACGAAGGCACAATCCCAATAATTCTGGAGGAGCGCCTCAGTCAAATGGGAGAGTGGTTGGAGATTAACGGCGAGGCCATTTACGACAGCATTCCATGGAAGTATCAAAATGACACAGTTACCGAGGGCGTCTGGTAAAAATATACGTTTTTTTCTAGATTATATATAAAATCTATAGGAGAGCTTAAATAACTTTAAATTTTTACGTACCTATTTCATTTTAAAAGGTACACGACCAACAAAGAAGAAACAAAAATCTACGCCATGGCTACACATTGGCCTGGAACTGAGCTGGTTTTGAGTGCTATACCTACCATACCCGTAGAAACATCGATAACTATGCTCGGTTCTAGTGAGAAGTTGACATGGGTTGCAAATCCTGGTGGAGGAGTCACCATCGCAGTTCCACGAATGGATCAAAATCCATCCAAATGGGCATGGACATTTGTCATTGACTTGTCTTAAATATGCCGTTTCATTGCACATAAAATGCGTTTGCAGTAACTGTCGATTTATTGTCCAATCTTCAATTATTTTACAAATAAAACTGGCAACTAACCAACTTATGTCTAGTCTCTATTATTCAATTCGATCTTTCGACATCACAATCCAAACTGGTGTTAAATTGCAAGGTCTGTTGCGCCCACAGCGAAGTCGTGGGTACTCATCCTCCCACTGTCGGTCTACCCATGGTGGAAAGAAGTTATCGGGAACTTGCACTTTTCCGCCATGTGCATTGATAGGAGAATCACTCCTTTCAACTTCTCCTTCTTCCGAAACCTCTAAAGTTCTGGACATTAACTTATCTTGCTCATTACGGTCTTCTGTTATTCCTTTCCTATACAAGTCCACATCAATTTGTATAAACGTCGACAATTTACTCTGCGCCTGTTTCGCCAACTGGTTAAATTTCTTGTATAGGTTAGCCTTTACTCCTAAATTCACTGGGCGAGGTTTTGGTTTCCCCTTCTTTTTCGCTTTTTTGGAAGCCTTGGAGCTCTTGGATCCAGTATATAGCTCCACATCTACAGGGAGTGGTGGTGGAGGAGGCGGAGCTGAAGTTGGGAGAATAAGGTCAACTGTTATCTGTGGTGCTTGGATTTGAGGCTGCTGTTGAGCCTTCTGTGTGTACAGAGTCACTTGTTGTGGAGTCATTGGCTTCTGTGGCATTTCAGCGGAGGTCAACATCACTTCTTTAGAATTTTCAGATGTCATTTGTTGCTGCTGTTGCTTTTCTTGAAGCTGTTGCTGCAATTGCTGCATCATTGAGTTGCTGTACTGCTGCATCGGCTTCATTGTTGGCATCATTGCTACTGCCATTCCAGATATGTTCATTTTCATGCTCTCGCTCCCATCCTCACCGGTCTCAGGTACAATCTCCACACTGTCCACACCATCAGTTTCTCCTTCACCAAAGGCAATTTCATCCAGCTCATCCTCAATAGCTTCATCTATCTCATCAAGTAAATCAGCTGCCTCCTCATCCTCTTCCAACGCTTCCTCCTCAACAGCCGCCGCCGCCGCTGCCGCAGCAGCGACATTGGCAGGAGCTCCAACAGAGAAAACTACTCCTGGAGCCTTTACTTTGAAGCCTTTCAATTTGCTTGCTTTGTTGATTCCGTATGCCAGCGCAGCTGCCGTTGCGAATTGCTGGCTTTTAATGAACGCTTTTTTCTTCAGTTTTGCCAAAATTATAGCTTTTTTCAGAAGGAGGGCCTTTTTCGCTATAGAACAAAAATGAGACTCCACTAATGCATTTTCACTTGTACGTGGAAATAAAAAAGGGCACTTACCCGCAAGCAACATCCTGTCTTGTTGAGCGACCGGCTCAGCAATAGCTTCATATTTCGGAGTTGTTTTCTGGCGTTTATTTTTCTTTTTTGTCTTCGGTAGTTCACCACTTTCACCTTTCAAATGAACTTTGGCGTCATCTTCCGCAACCGATTCTGTTGGCTCTTCCTGCTGTGGTCGTTGGGGTCGCTTTGCCTTCGCTTTCTTTTTCCTCTTTTTCGTTAAAGACACGTCCTCTTCCTCAGTAAAGAGATTTTCATCGGACGGTGGTCTTATCACGATTTTTGGAAACGTTGGGTCACCCGTCTCACGGTGCCCCGGTGGAGGAAACATTGGAAATAGAGGAAATCCTGGACGGGGGAGTGTTGGGACATTCGGCCTTGGAAAAGGATAGCGTGGAGTGAAACGTTTAATTACTCTATGAGTACCTGTATTACGGGATTTTGTAACAAATTAGACATTAATTAAATTAAATTATAAATCTTTAAGTCAACCAGTTTACCTATAAAAACTGCATACCAATTAGGCCCACTCTTGCAAAATCAGTTCCATTTGTAGAAGAACCAGAGTTTGAAATCTGAAGGATGGCCAGTAAAAAGCAAATCGGAAGGGAGGCGTAAGATGTCATGTTTTCTGATTTAATTAGTTACTCCATTATTTCCAATACAGGGTCTTACTAGGTTTATATATGAATGCTCGGAACAGTGCAATGCAGTGATGTGCTTAACTATGTGACGATTTGTGTCTTTCGCCTGCGGATTTTCCTGTTTGTGACTAGCAAAGCACGACACAGCTAAAAGCCCCCACGACCTATTAATACGTACATGTAATCACATTAGTAGGTATTTCAAAGCGCAACTCTTGTTCTGACTGAATTGAGTGCTACTTCAGGTATGTTCAATGAATTTCTTCCGGTTTCCAGTGTGAGTAAAAACGAGTCCTTTTATCGGGTGTGTATCTGCCTGTGAGAAAACATTTTTCTGTTGAGTGAAAATTTTATAAATTCGCATCCGCCTCTTTGCTAAAGTCTAAGCAGTTTCAGTACAGCCTCAGACAGAAGAACAAAAATGCAGTTGTAAAAGGATATTTTATGGCAAAGGTAGCGAAGTTGGGTTCAGTGCCCGTGTTTCCGCCTCAGCTTCAACTCCCTATATAGAGAATTGTATAAACTACTCAGATTTATTAATTCGACTTCAGCTCGCAATAAAGTACAGTAAAAACCTGATAGGTCTGTAGTTCTATAAATATTAGTTAGATACATTACAACGTTTAATACTTTTGCCAATCCTTCTCAGTCTTTTTCATGTCTTAATAATGTCGTAACAAAAGTCCGCTATTTTGTCATTTTAGTGTTGCATTTCTGTGC
>JAHZND010003373.1:1579-16376 GCA_027744115.1 Acrocyrtus sp. NNG-2020 | reverse complement strand
GATTTTTCATAGGCAGCACCACTCTCACATGCGAGTGGTGCATGAATTCCATAAGAAAAGGTAAAAAAAAACTTTTGAACTTGAAACAGCTTTCTAAATACTTTTCGAAGCACTACTGCTTAGAGATCTTCCTTAGAAGGAGATTTAACTAAAACAAAGAATTATGTATAGAGGGCTGTGAAGAGTGGAATCCTGATAGCGTAAGAAAACTTGATCCAGATGACCCCACCGTACCCTTGCTATGTAAATTCTGTGTAAGTAGATTCTATTTCCACACTTTGCTTTCACTTTCTGTGCTTTGCTGTTACGAGCTGAGTTGTGATGCTTCGTTAGAGTTTGCACGGCACGTAGTTAGCTCCTGCTATTGCAATTGGCTGTCTCTTGAAATTTCAGTTTTCAATTGCTCAAATTTTCAGGATGGAAAAAGAGAGATTGCCCTGA
Source organism: Acrocyrtus sp. NNG-2020 (assembly GCA_027744115.1). NCBI lineage: Eukaryota > Metazoa > Arthropoda > Collembola > Entomobryomorpha > Entomobryidae > Acrocyrtus > Acrocyrtus sp. NNG-2020. Next base: position 15,935 of record JAHZND010003373.1, on the reverse strand, counting down.
AAGGAGATACTACTGAAGCTCCGGCGGCACCGAAGGGCAAGCTCGTGCCATTGCCGAGCTCATGCGCTTATGACCATATTTTGCTAAGAGGTCGACCTAGCCGCCACCAGTCAGGTTGGGAGGTGTCAACAAACGCAAAAGTGACCAAACCTAATGCCGCAAGGACCAAAGGAACTCGAAAAAGTACAGCAAAAGAAAAGGTAACAAGCCTGACTGCGGAGGCGCCGGTTCCATTTGAATCAACGACCACCTCTCCATTTTGGCATACGCCTAGTGGGGAGAGGCATGGAGCGCATCAATACAAAACTTCCAAAACCGCTTCTGCCACAGCCACCCAGCCATGTTCAAGTGGATTTGGACAATATGAACCACGATACTATGTTCAATGCCGGCCAGAAAGTAGGCACCAAGCACATGCTGATGGTCAACAGGTGCAACCGGAACAATATCCTTCTGCAAATACAGCTATGGGGAATGTAGCGGAGTCTACTAGAAAACGGAGAATGGGCACTTCCCATATGGAATCTCTGACGTTGGCTACTTCTTCACGTACCCCTCCGGATTACTTAAGCATTCATCGGGACACTTACCATAACTTCAATAGCAATCCAAACAGAGATTACAGGCAGTATCATCGACAGCAGGACATGGAAACTTATTCCATGTCTCCCCACCACCTAGGTGAGCTTAGTCGGGAAAGCCGTCCACGTTACCAAGTTGAGCACCGTCCACAACAGGTAACCTCTACTAATTTAGTTCCAATGCCAATAGCACTGAATACCCCTCCTCTCAAAAGTATCCCACGGAATCATACTGACGAAATGTTTTCGTTTGGGTTGACGTTTCAGAGAGAGTTTCAAAACAATTTAGTAGCCGGGTCACAAACAGGTCATTCTTTTCAGGATTTATCACCGTATTACCATCATATGGCGCCATTTGTACCTCTCCAGTGGCAACAAGCAAGGTTAAGGCTACATGATAATGATTGGACAGGAGAATTACGACAAGCTGACTATTCTTCGGACAATGTATTCGAAGAAACGCCCAGTAGCACTGCTGGGGCAACTCGCCCATATTGCACTGTTACCACATCTTCTATGAATGCTACTTCGTCCCCCGCAGGGTCATCTGGGCCAGGAAACTTGCTCCCATATCAGCAAGGTTCCTCGACTAACAATGGAGAAACTGGGAGGGCAAGCGCTTTCGCCGTCTCCTCAAGCTATCGGGCACAAGAAAGCCGAGAGGAACTAAACAGGCAGGGAAGAAATTCTGGTGGTGGTACTAATGATGCGGCAGCAGCAGTAAATAATTTGATACGAATTCCTATTCCACGTCGGAGCCACAGCGCTGTAGGTGCACCAGAACCAGAGCAGAATGAGCAGAGACACCCTGAAAACTATCATCAGAATCGACAAGGGCAGCAGGGAAATGTTCTGGAACAGCATCAGAGAATGGGAGCAAACGGCAGAGAAAATAATGTAGAGGCCGCTGAAAACATCCAAAACGCACTGGCCGATGTGGTCAATGCGTACCGCCGAACTATGTCAAGAAATGAATACCATTTGTGCCAGGTACTTGTTTCCGTGAGATCAGACCACACGAAAGGGCGTCACCGGCCACCACCACCAATTATCAAACCCCGAGACTTTCCCCCCAGTTTGAGGTATAACCGAATGACAGAAAGGTACTGCTACTCCGATATTTTTCCGATCGTTTTACTACTCCACAATTTTTTCATAATTCATAATTATAGGACACTTTTACGAAGGCACCCGGATGAAACTCGCACAGGCATTCAGCTTGTGCGCAGAACCAAAGTTCCCAAAGAGCCACAGACGTCAAAAAGTAAATCCCAAGTATGTGCTCATAAAAGAAACAAGCTTAGAGTCTATTATAGCAGGGCTTTTAAATAATTATTCATCTAACTAATAAGTTTCATTTTTTAAAACTGCTCAGGCTGAAAAAGCAAATGCAAAAGAGGATACTGGAGCCAGTAATCCAATTGTGAGAGATGACATTCCGCGCACTTCCGGTCTTTCGGTAACACCATCTCAAAAAGAGCCAGCAGATCCTATCGTTGAAGCTCCAAACTCCAGCGAGGATGAAGAAACAGATGCGTCCACTGAGGAAGTGGACTCCTCAGATGCAGACATGGACAAAGAAGACGGGAAATAAATTACAAAAAAAGCTTTGAGCTAGCTAAAAGGTTTGTACAAAAAACAAGTTTTCTTTTCAAGTTTGCATACTTTCTCCTGTCCAGAGTAGATGTGGCTAGTTGTCGTACATTGCCCCGAAATATTTGCTTTTTTGTAAAATGCTTTTTTGTAACTAAATGCAATAGCTGTGTGAGCGAGAAACTTTCTAAGTTCGTGTAACTGGCAACTTATGAGCTGTGTGCATGTTGTTGCTGTAAAAATGACAAATAAATTGTACATAAATTGTACAGCAGTGTTTATCAGCCATCTGAAGATTTTGATGCTTTCGCTTAATAAATGTTGTATAGATGTTAGATTAGTAGAAAAAAGTAGAACTGAGAATATCTTATTTGGCATATCTATAGAAGGTAGTAAGTGGATGTAAATCTACATTAGATTTGCAAAGCGCAACAGAGGCTTAAAAAATGAATGACTGTCGCTTCAACAAAAGCTTGTAAGGCGTTCATTATTTTGTACATATTTAATAATAAAGCTACTCCATACTTTTATAATTCCAATTAACTTTTTCATACTCATATACAGAATAGAGTCCTAAAATTTACTGACAAATGAGACAAATTGTGAATTTGAGGGGCTGACATAAACATTTTAAATTCCAGAGAGATTTGCGATTTTGAATTGGTACGGTCTACCCCCAATCTGTAAATAGTAAAAAAAATACAAATTGGAATCTAATTAATTTGGAATATGAGGAATGGCAAAACTTGTCATATACATAGTACGGAATAGAATTAACACTTTTTAAATATAATTCGCTTGCTTGAAATAGGAAAGAAACGTAGGCAAAATTTCGCTACAGCAAATCTCTAAACTACAATATATGAACAGGGGTGAATTAGTTGTTAGAATAGTGCTGTATACCGCTTGATATCAATATTTATATTACGTACATTACATAGATATATAGAATGCTCTGCTTTCTATAAAGTCAAGGTAACCGGGAATAAGCGATACATAAAATTAGTTGACTACCTATGCTACTAGTATGCATGGCAGTTTGTTAGTTTCACGGCACAAAAATATTAAACTATTTTTAGCTTGATGAAGTTAGCTAAACTCAATAAGAGTGTTGTAATCAGCAGAAGCAAAGTAATTAGATCCAAGTTAGCCGCTGAAGTAGAGTATCCCTCTATATAGTTCAGTAAGAGGAGAGAATTTAAAAGTCTAAATTACTTTATTCCAAAAATCCGATTGGCTTGGATTCCGGCTAGAATTCATTAAGTAATATAAACCCATTAGTTTTCCATTCTGCTAATTTTAGTATTAGGTTACTTATTGGATGTTGTTTGGAATAGTGTTTATAGGTAGTATGGGTTGGCAAATTAGCAATTTTCAATTGCTGGAGCTGCATTTGGGGTATAGAAAGCAGCAGTAGGCTATAAAGCATAGATTTTAGATGCTCTTCTCATAGAGCTTGCTCGGAGTTCGGGGTAGTGATTGTATATAATTCTCCATACCAAAGATTCATTTTAGCGGAAATGTTGTGAAGCCATAAAAAAAGCTTTGTAGTTTTGTAACTTTCCTTTTAAGTAAGCCCGTAGATATATAGGTAGTTAGCAGCTTTTTTGTAGCAGCTAAAGTTGGAAGGAAATGATATGCTAGCAAATATAGTTTTGTAGTAGCGTACACCAGCGAATTGTAGCAGTAAACCTAACCTGCATGTTGACTTTGACTCTATGCATGGTACACTTGCACCACCTGAAGAAAGCTCAAGAAAACGCTGTAAATAAATTGCTTGGCTTTCACCTTTCAGTTAACTTGTACCACGTATTTTGTAGTTAAACCTTTGCAGCTATTAAATAGTAGTAAGTAGAAAATTGTAGAAAGTAGAATTAGTAGAATTTTAGTAGAAAAAAGTAGATATGCAGTTTTGGAAAGGGCAAAAAAGTATGGAAACGTGGAAAGTCTGATGAGATTAGCTCACCTGAAAGAAATGTAACAGCTTGTGAGTGTAGTAATTTGGTGCATGTCACTTTGCTGACAATATTTGCTAGTTTGATACAGATGAAGTGGTATTTTAACAGGCATTTTGAGTAAAATGCAGTTGTTGGAGAATGATGCTTTTAAGTAAAACTAGTAAAAGTTTTTAAAATTATACAAATTATCAAATTGTAGTTTAGTCTTAACAGATACAGTAGCTTAGGAGAGTTTACGGTACATAGTACCATATATTCCATTTATGTTGTAGATAAATGATATAATTTCTACTTACCTAATTTACCTAATTCATAGTGATTAGCTTTGTACAGGTTTGGAAAGAAAATGATACAGATAGAATGGATACCGTTTTTCTTAAAGATTAATGGTATAATGCTATGAAGATATTTGAATGGCAATTTTTTAGTTTAAGGTTCAAAATTTATTTGCAGGTTAATGTTTCTTTAACATTTTCAAAAATATGCCTAAATTTATCACAAATATTACTGTAGCGTGTAGTTAAAAACACAAAAAAACTAATAAAATCAAGCAACTGTTGCTCTAAAATCTATAACACTGTTAACTCAGCTGAAGTAATTTAATGATGAAAAAATTGGGTTTTCTCCTCCGAAAAAAAACGATAGTTTTGGTATTTACCTTATTGGTATAAAGATGCTACCAGGAAAAAAGTTTTTACAAATAAAAATCCAAATTTGCACCAACTCCTTCAAACTTTCTACTTCAACTGATTATCTGAAAGGAAGTCATGCAGGTAGGTACATAATTTATATTTGCCTGTTTAGTAGTAATAACATCATGCTCGCTAGATCTGGAACAGCACAAGAGTTGTTATGCAACCAAAAGCACGTCAATGGGATTTCCATGAGAGTGTCCTCAATTCCGAACAAAAGAAGAAAATAAAACTTTTGCGAGGTAAGAAATTCGATGATACACATTCCAACACAAGATCTGCGTATGCCACAACAGCAGCCGAAAGGTTTCATCCAGCAATGCCCCACATCATTGGCATCACATTTCCTCTCGCATTATGACAAACAAAAGCTAACTTTCAAATTAATGCGTGGCCATCAACGCATTTGGTCATAGTTTCAGTCCCCTTTCACAAAACAAAGAGCCAAAGTAGATGTCTATAATTAAAGGAATCATCTTCCTAGCGTTTAATGCACGCCCTGCAAAGCTTTAAAGTTTCATCTCTCATTTATCAAATGACAAAATACGAAATACCCGAATGTCCGCACTTAAACTACATGTAACGCTGCGCTCACACCACACACAAGTATAATCAGAGCTTACAAGTAAAATATTCCACGGGGCACTTGGACATCAAAAGCTTAACTACGCGGCTTCATACCTTTAACAGATAAGCCAACAAAATTCTTTTCATAGTACAATTAAATGCAAATTATTCTGAATTCCGCAAAGTTCACATAAGCCATCTAAAATTACAAATTTTACTAACATACCTATGCAAACCAAGCTATACGAGCTGCCTATTTTTATTTTTTAACTTTTATTTTAGTTAAAATGCGCTACTAATAAAATTTAGCGGAATGTACGGGCTGAAATGAATGCTATTTCTACAGTTTTGAACTTTTCTACTTTTCTAAATAAATGCACGTAGGTACATCTTTAAAAAACAAAAAAAAACTCTGACAGTGAAAAGTCCACTTAAATGATCTGCTAAAATAAGGACTCATAAGATGCATAAAAACAGCTAAGGAAAACAGGTGAAGTGATTGTTTACTCCGTGTAGCCACATTAAACAAAGGAGCAACTCCAACAATCAAGTAAGAATTTCTTTTTTTTTGTGTAAGTAAACTCCATTTCGGTGTGTATGTGTGCGCTGTGAGTGCACCCCTTTTTCACGGTCTCTTACTCACCCAGCGCTAGAAACTCAACCACAAAAAGATGAAAACCAAACAGTGAGAAAGGAATGTATGGATAGGTAGGGATAACCCTGAACAAAATTTTCTTCCTAAAAATGGGTTGCCTTACCTATACAAGCCCACATTTCCCATCTTATCTTCAGATATGGAACTTATTAGCTCAAACGTTTCTAGGAAAGAAGAAGCAGAAAGGAAAATTGTTTTTTCTTTGACTGCAAATTATCATCGGATTGTTGGCTGTCAAGTCAGTCATGCTGTGCACTCTCATCTCAACCCTATACTTTGTACATTAAAGGGAGCCACAAGAAAAACGAAAAGAAAACGGAGAAGAGAAACACAGCCAAAACATTTCTACAAAAGTATTATTTTTTTCAGCCCTTATACTTTACTTCATCCCCTGCACATATTTAAAAACACTAGGCATTGCATACTGCGTGCACCAACCGTGTAAAAAAAACAACCGAGTGCCTCTCCTCGTCTCTCCTCATGGGAGAATTCCAACTCAATTTTATTGTTAGGGGTTGCGTTGCTCAATAATGGATCGGGCTAATATAGTTTGGGTTTTTATGTAAGCAGGCAGTAAAAACTTACGCGGTGATATAGCTTTTAGTACCTATGCATATATTGCCCTCTCGAAACTTTTATTTTATTTTTCAGCATCATCTACAATTGTGGAGATGAGCGTAATCTTGAGAGCCACCAGAAACACAGTATTCCGTTTCTATGAACACCGAGAGGGTTCATTTTTTTTCTCCCTTTTCAGCTTCAACGTCGTGGAACACTCGAAGTATCGTCGCTGTACTTATGTGAAAGAAACCCCCCAAAAAATTTACCAACTACATTAACATAGCTAAAGGAAGGAGGCTAGCAAACAAAAAAAAATTCCTTTGCTTTGCCAGAATAACAAGGTTCAGCTCACATTTTCATCTACATAGTATACCAGTTTTGTTTCTTGGTTTCGCTGCCATCGCATCGTCGTCATGTATAGATATCCTCGATGCAATGGGGTAGCACTAACTTCAGAGCACTCATTTTGATACTATGTACGCGTTTGTCGTGGAGCAACCAAGTAGTAAAAATGTTGGCAGTGGTGGAACAATGCTGCTGATCGCTGTTCCTTTTTAGTTCGTTACTAGATTGAGTAGTGGAAACAACCCTCGACTGTGAGTGTCGCGTTTCCTTGGTCGTCCTTAGCTTCACTCTCCTTCCCTGAGAGACCACAACTACGACTCTTGCTTCTATGCACCTTTCTATTTCAGCCTGAGAGTAGTGCATGAGAATAAAAAAAGAACGAATTTCTTTGAACGGTTTTTTTACTCGGACTGTGTCATTTTTACTTTAGTGAAGTTTATCGTTTTTCATTTTATTTTGTCTGGCATGTAATAATTCTGTATGTTGTCCTTGCTTATAGACATTATTATTTTTTGGATATTTTGTGGGAAATTGGAATGACGAGTAATTTATGTTTGGCTGATACGTGTATGCGTAATCAGCCGTAGAGGAGAAGGATTTTGACAAAAATTTGTTTGGCATTGCTCAGGTGTGCTGAGGGAACGGTTGCGAAAGGAGTACGCACATCTGTCGTTCCTGGCCTGGTTGTTACTACGCTTGTGTGTATTTTGTCTCTTTGTTTCGCATATTTGAGCATCTTGCAAATTGCAAAGTGGGTGTGTGTTTTTCATGTGCTTGTGCGTTTCCTAACCCAATACCAATTTGCCATTTTTCATGTATTTTTTGAGGGGTCCGCTATTCTCAATTTTAATGAGGGTCCGCTGCGGTTTCGTCTCTCGCTCTGAAGTCGTTAAACATTTTTTTTTTGACGTTGATGCTTTAGAACATCACATGTGACTGTTTGCGCTAAGAATGTCAGTAAGCTGCAGCGAATTTTAGGGAAAATATTGTATAAAAATATCGGTGGGTTTTTGTAGGACGAGGCAGTTAAAATCCTACATTTACGAAATTATGTAACGAGGTCACTGCGAAAAATAGAAGAGTGTAATAAAGTTTTTTTGTCAGCACTGGAGTAGTTTTTGCAATTACTTGTTGGAGTTGTCATACAGTTTTTATTTGGTTGGCGGCTAAAATTAGAGTGTAATAATGCCATTAATATACAGAACAGTCGGACCGGTGAAATTAAGCGCTGGGAAGCTAGAGCTAAAAGGGAAGACAGACTCAGAGTTTATAGCTGTCAACAATGAGACGATTGTCAACGTCCTTCGGCAACTCGCGTCAGTGGTCACTCATGCCGGGGACATTTTCTCGGATATGGCCACCCTCACAGATCAAGTGGGGAAAAGGGTCCGATCCGTGAAACTCCGTTTGGACGAGCTTGAGGCAAAGGCTGACCTGTTTGATCCAAGACTTGTACCTGTCCGTAAGTTTGAAGATTTCTGCTTCTTTTCCTATCCTCTTTTCTATGAAATTTAGAATTAGATGTAATCTCAGCATACTTTCCTCGTGGCATCATGAAACATCTCGTCCTGGCTCTTCTTAGAACAAGAAACTCTTAGAAAATGAAGTACTTTTTGTGAACAAGAGATGAATATTTCTCGTGCAACTTTGTATCCCATCTTTCCTCTTTCCCATTATTTTTTTTCACAAAAAGAAGATGAACGTATTCATCTAATCCTGCTTATTATTATACAGATTGCATTTCCATTTAATCTTTTTCGAATAGATAAAAAACCAAACCGAAACCTGTACAATGCTTGTCATGACTCATGACAATAATTTTTACACTTTATCTCCATCCCCACTACCACAATATTGCCAGCAACAGCAGAAAGCTGCTCTGATATATTATTTCAAGTTAATTTCAACAAAGAACAAAAATATTTTGTAATTTGTAATCTGCCAGAAGTGAACTCAAGTCAAAGTGGTTGTTTGCTCTCTGATATACTATTTCAAGTTAATTTCAACAAAGAACAAAAATATTTTGTAATTTGTAATCTGCCAGAAGTGAACTCAAGTCAAAGTGGTTGTTTGCTTTGACTTCCATCATCTAGAAAAAATTACCAAACCCAGTCGCTGAAGCTGAACTTATTGCGCGCGTTTCTTCGCCAGCAGCAAGCTGTAGATCAGTTTGCATAGCAAATTTTCAGAGGATGCATTCGTGCACGCACTATTAAGCTCCTTAGTTCCTACCTGTTGAACACGTTGTGTGAATGAGACAAGAACGCCTTTTAGCACTGCGAAATTACTTTTGCGCAAAAATAAGTCCAAAGTTGGGGTAATTGAGCTGCACCTGCAGTAAACACAAAGTTCCTAATTTTTATCTCATAAATTATTTATTTCTATGGAAATATATATTGAGCACTGCTAATACATTAAATATTAGTGGGGCGAAATGATCAATATGATTTGAAGTGGAAAGCTGAGTCTACTAAAAGTGGCCCCGTTGTAATTTCTAGAAGGCAAAAAAGCTGTTTTCAAGCTAATCTTTGGCATTCCTATTTCGAAAACTGTAAAAAAAGCTGATGAAATTCGATTCAGCCTGAGTTAATTATTCAATAGAGCTGCAATGAAGCAGCAAATTGAGTTCGTCCAACTTGATGCCATGTCACCACATCATCACTAAACTAGTATGCGAACAACTTATTAATTCATATTTGCGATGACTACAGTAATTATCTGTTTTTGGCTGTTATTGGATGTACCTACTGAAACTACATGCATAAATTTTAATGATAATGCGAAGCGAAGAATAGAGCGCCAGGAGTGTATATATTTTATTGGGAGACAGCTTTACCAGAGATGGTGGCAAACTCGGCATTACACTTCACTGAAATGAAGTTTTGTGGTATAAAATTCACTAATGCAGAAAATCTCGTGCAGAGCACTGATTACGTTGATGGCAAATGATACTCTCTGAAGAGATTGTTTGCCACTTTGCAAAGTACAGGTGTAGCGCCATCCTCATCGAATTCCCATACATTTTGTAGTATGCAAACCCCTAATTGGAGATTTTTTTAAAAAAAAGTCTGTGAGAAAGGAGGAGGCAAGACCTTGAGTGTTTGTAAGAGAAGACAAAAAATATTTAAAAAAATGTTTTGTGCTGTTCTCTTCTTCAAATTAACCATGTAATTTATTAATTTGTTGGTGACTCGAGTTATAGTTTCGCTGTTGGGGTATAAACTTTTTTTTATGCGATTAGTTGAACTTGGCAGAAAGGAGACCCATTAATTTTACCTGTTGCCACTCCACGTCATTGGACTGTGGCGGTTATAATGCTACAATTTTATTTTTGCAAATTAAACCGCATTGTTTTACCAGCTGCAGTATTGTAATAATGATTCCTTTGGTAATCCTTTACTTTAACTAAAGAGCAGTGAAATTATTACGTGATTTGCCTGGCACGGTCGTGGTCGGTCTCGTGTTTCACTCCAAAAATATATGATGAGAGGAGAGCTCTCGTAGTAATTGTAGTGCTGGCTCTTTACCTTAGTTTTGGCTGCCAGGACAAAAAAAGTGAATGAGTGAGAGGCCGAGAGAGCTCTCACTGTTCGGTTTTGGCTTCGCCACTGCAAATCCCACTAATGAGTTCTTATAGGAACATTCACGGTTTTTGATTAGGTGAAGGCGAAGCCTGCTCCTCTCTTGTCAAAAAGCATTTTTAATAATAGGATTGCCCTAGGGGAAACTCCATTATCTTGTGCTCATCGAGTAAAGTGCAATGGTATGTAGAAAAAGATTTTTCTTCGTGAACGAAAATAATTATGTATGGATACGGTGCAGCTACCAAAATGTCTATTTATTTAAAGAGCAAAACCTTCACTCTTTCTCTATTCTTTTGCCATCAAAGTCAAAAGAAGGAACATTCCATTGGGTTCGGTGGGGAGCACTAAAAATTCCTTTAGAAAGCAAACAGCAACAGCAACAACGCAATGAAAACTCCCAGTGTCTGCTATTTTTATCGTGCAGGTGAGAATATGCAAGGGTAATACACTTAAAGGAACACGTTTATCTTGGTAGTCGCTTATCCTGTTAGTTGAGCAGATCGCTAGGACATGACGACATTAAAAGTTATTACAGACAATAACCATTAATGTGCCCTTTTAACAAATGAATTCATTTGTGAAGTGCACACACATTTGTTCAGAGAAATTACACAGCTATTTATTTCTCTCAAGGAACAATCAAAAATTCAAAGAAGGAAAGTAATGAATCATGCCCATGCTGATTATTGTGCAGTTACAAGTAATCACGGATACTGTACTTAACTCGTTATGTAAAGGAGCGAGGTTGGCAAGTTGGCATTACGCTCTCCATCTTTGGATTTTATGAGGATACGCTCTTGACGAACATTTCTAAACAAACTTTATATACTTTTGCTACCCACTCTGTAATCGTACCAGTGTCCCTCATTATACTTGGAAAACGAAAATCCTACTAATTTAACATGTTTTTAATTGTGTTTGTATGCCTGTCGCTGTGTCAGTTGCTAATGCAAATAAGAGCGTTTGCTTTTCTCATAAAGAGTTTGTCTTTTGATAAAGTTTTGAATCTTGTTGTCGGACCCCGCTGCTTTTCCTTTGTGGTAGGTAGTAAAAAAAATAGTAGCAGCTTAAAAGGAGTACTCTTAATACCATATTTAGTTTTGAATATTCATAAAATGACCGAAGGAATTGTCTGTCTCCACCGATGATTAAGATGGAACCACACCATATATGTATGTCACTATGATATCGGATATGCACACACAAGACAAAAGGAGGGCTGAAAGGAGGGCGGAATTTTCTATAAATTAACTTCTATTGTACTCTCACTGCTTTTAATGTAAATTCATCATTCTCTCATATTAAATTTACTTTTTATAAAAACACAATTAGTGATTTGAAGCAACCTCGAAAAATAAAACTATTCGGCTTACGACTAGCCTAACTAAAAATCAAATCTTAAACTGTGGTAGTCTAGCAGAGGCGTAATTTTTTTCCCACGAAATCTCCATTCCAACATTTTTTTCTTTGTTTCTCTGCATATCAGTGATGGATTTTGAAATAGCCAAATACGCAAGCTGCAATATCTGTCGTCAGCATTTCTCTCGTAAGAACTCTAAAATAAGCGTTCATATTACAGGCACTGAGCAGACTGCATTGAGTGGAGTGAACTAAACTAGAAAAATATGGTTGGATATTTACATATATTTAATAAATATTAATGATGCGCAGCGATTCAGATCAGATCGAATGGGGTGGACAGACGACGGGGTTTCTTAAAAAAAATTCCGTCCCTCTTACGGTTTTGATGGCACGTTGAATTGATTGATTAATAGGAACCAACATGCCGGCCACATGCAGTGATTTCACGGACTAGATAGTGCACAGGTAGCTGAGAGAAGCCAGCAAAAAGGCATTCTCTCATTGCTCCTCTCAACGTTGCGTTGTTATTTTTTCGCTCTCGTCTCTCGTCTCTCATCACCAGTATCTTCAGCATCATCATTAGACACGATATCCTGAAGACATGAGGCATCATCATCCCGGAGAATGCAGCCTCCTGTCCTGATAATGCTCACTATTATTTTTTTTCTTCTCTCTTTCCACTTGGTCACGAATTTTCCCTTCGTGTATATTAGCCTTTGGAATTTTTTGGGAGAAATAAACCGGTCAACCGAATCGAGTGAATTTTTTTTTACGCTGAAACAGAAGTATCTGGGTAGAGGAGCATAGCAAACGGACAGATACTGTAAATATTACGGGCAGCTAAAAAGTTACTGAAGCCGTACATAATAAGACAATGGGGAAATATTAAAGCGTAGAATTATTACATTACAGAAAAAGCAAATAGAAAATTTGAGACGATGTAAAAAAAAGCCAATTGTAAGCTTGTAGTTATTGCTAGCGTGGCATAACCTCATAAATTAAAACGTTGAAGAGGTTTATCGCTCCCTCCGATGATTTTCCTCGCTGTCAAGAAACCCACTGATCAGCTCATAATTACTGTGTGGTTAGCTTTGGAATTAAACTCGGAGTCTCCACCGTTATCTCATTGATTTCTTGGAGATAGATAGTACATAAAAAACAAAAATTTTTTTGACGCTTTGCTAACTCACGTTGGAAAAGTTATTTTTGGAGATCTTGAAGGCACAGAGAAGCAAGTTTATTTTAAATGTGGAGAGGAGTCTGTAAATAGCCAATAAATTATGAATCCAGTGAGCACACTTTTTTTCTGGCTCCTATCTCATTTGACATAAATTACTTCCAATTTTTCTTATCGGAAAGTAACATTTTCTCTCTTGTTTGCATACGCGGAGGAACTTTACGACAAATTTTTATGATAAATCAGTTTCCCCTATCTGACACATGCATTAGCTGAAAAATTTATTTAAAAACTGCCGCCATATGTAGCTATCAAGCTATTACTGAAGATGGAATAGAGCACCGGAGACGTCGCGAGAACAGAGACAAGGGAAATGTAGATAAAAAAGGACATTAAAGGACTTGAATCCTGGCATGTACTACGCATAACTTGAAGACGAGCACATTATTACACCATACACCATTCCAATGTGATTTATGTTCCTCTGAGAAAGTGAATAGTGCACGAACCCAACATGTGATTTAATGACAAAACTGAAATGACTTGATAGCAAAAAAGGTAAAAGACGTAGCAGTAATGATAATGGTAATTAAAAAGCTACCTTTTTTTTCTTCTTCGGCTAACGACATTAATAAAATGGAGTTAAACTTTCACACACTTCCCTTTTGCGCATTCACCTTTGCAGCTGCAGCTCAACAATAATAAGCATCGTCATCACCATCATTGTTTTTAATGCTGCCGTTAACTGTTGAAAATATATTAAAACATGCAAATTTGAAAACATAGGCAAAGCTTAAACAATTTATTTCTCTTTTCTAAGGGAATTCCTTCATCACTTTTAGAATGGTGTGGTATGCAAGAAAAAAAATTAAAACATAAACTGAAAATTGCCCCAGCGCTAGAATTTGAATAGAGGTTGGAAAGTTGGTGCAATTTTTAGCTCACTTTAGAAAATTGTGCTATTAACAGGAATGTTATAGGGATAAAACTCAGCTTTAGCAACTATCACCTGAACAAAAGTAAATTGAAAGGGCTTGAGAAGAGAGAGAAAAAAATGATGATAAAAGCCTGATTTTGTGAGGTGATAAATACTAACAAGACAAGGGTTGCATGATTTCAGCCTAAACAGTTAATGGCTATGTTGCTGTGTGTGTTTATGGAAGCCAGTCCAATAATTTTATTTTGGCTTTTGTAGAAGCAGAAGCTCTAATGTGATAAAATAAACGAGCCCATAGATTTATATATTTTTTTGGAGAGCCACTTTACCTTTATTGCAATGTG
>JAHZND010003372.1:0-18505 GCA_027744115.1 Acrocyrtus sp. NNG-2020 | reverse complement strand
AAAAAATATAATGCTCGTTGTATTTTAATTGGAAGAGATTGTTACCGGAAGTGAAGTCCGTAGTTGGAGATAATATATTTACCTATAAGCATATTCCAAAAAAAACTATTGTTTTCCCACCTGGACTTGTACCCACTGTACAGAACTGTTTAGAAGTACAAGCTGGTCTAAAAAAATGTTTTGAAATTGAGAGTGATACAGATTTATGAATTCTGTTGCGTAACAAATTACCTAAAATATCTAGGAGCCATTCCAAGACAGAAAAGAGATATGCAGAAAAAAATGTATGTGTGAAAATGTTAAATGGCAAGGTTTAGTTTTTTACATTGTCAGTTTATTAGCCAAGTATTAGCGAGTATTTTTTAGCTGTTCACACGCTGGTATTTTCTCTGGATGAATGGTGTAGAAAATCACTTTCCATGACTTTATTTATAATTTGTAGGAGAAACCGTACAAATATTTTATTGTACCTAAAAATGATTCCAGTTTGCTTATATTAAGAAATAACTCGACATCGGAAGAAAGCATAAAAAGCAGCGGCTTCAGATTTCCATGAAAATCTCTGTGCATCTCTTTAAACTGTTATAAGGTTTGTATCAGCCTACCACTGCCCTCTACTTCTTATAATTGTGAGAAGAAAGTTTTACAGTGAAATTCACAGACAAGCAAACAAAACGTTTTTAAATTACATTACAACAGTGCAAGGCTAAAACGCGGTTTGCACCACTTTCTAAGAAAAAAATAAATCTCTCCAGTAAGACGAACAATGAATAAAGTTTTTTAAAAATAGTTAAACTTGATCAGCGTTATTTAGTGCCAGTTATAAAGTAAAAAAGTTATGAGTTGGTTGGATGAATGGTTTTTCTCGTGTGATTTTTGTAAAAAAAACTTCTTCTTCTTTACTGCTGTCTAACAACAATCTCTCAAAATATATTATACTTTTTTCTATGAGAAAAAAATTATTCAATATCTGCGTGTGTGTGCATGTAGAGAAAGTGCTATTTATAAAAAAAGAGAAACTTATCACTTTTAACGTTTTTCTCACTCGACAGTTTACATTTAAAGAACAATAATGGAAAAATGTGCCATGTTCTCTTTAAACTACTTTTTAAGAGATTTTTGATGACTTACCAATAACTAAAGTAAAAAATACTGTTCCAAGCTGTTTTAAAAATCAATCATGTTAAATATAAGTCTAGCTGTGTAAGGTTATAGTGGAAGGAAGTAAAAAATTTAAGGTAGAGTGGACGATATTTGTACTATTTAAGTGTGCACACATTCTCGTAAGTGACTACTTTCTAAACATAATAATAATTCACACAAAAGTCAATCACGGTATAAATAGATAGTAATTAATGTTAACGATTTATTACTACTACTCGTCAGCAACTCATTCACAGAGGAATTCAAGAATTGTAGTATTTTACTAGCTAGTCACACCCTCGTAGTCCATCTAGAAGCTCTCATCAATATCCCCTTTTCATTTTGCCTTTTTATAAACAAAAAAATAATAATCTGACAAAAACCATACAATCCCCAGGACATAAGGAACCAAAAGCAGCTAATTTAGTTTTTGCATGAAACTATGATATGTCTGCTATTCTGGTCTGAGATTAGGGGCGATGACAAGAATAGAAAAAATGAACTTTTTTACGTGACGTTAACTAAGATGATCTTTCTAAGGCACCGTATTCCTTAAAAAAATAGTAAATTTATGAGACGAATTCAAATAAGGAAAGACTTCAGCAAGCAAAATTAAAGAGGAGAGTATGCTAGAAAAATGCTAAAAAATTTAGTCGACTGGAAATGAAAAGTTTCGTTTGCCTTTTTTTAAAAAATAATTTCTTTTGCTATTTGATGCACCACAACACAAAGCGCACTACCAAACTGTCTAGTTAAACCGGAATCCCACACGATCACAATCGCAAAAGCTTGTACAATGATTTTCTCCGTTTTGAAATTTTTGAAGAGATAAGAGATCCCACTTTATTGGCGAAGCTTCAATTTAAAAAAACCATGAGTGCTTACATGTAAAAGCTGTAGCGTTTTTAATTACAGACCCTTTTTGAACTGGAAGTACGTACTACTAAAAATATTTATACGAGCCTCTATAGGTAGCTAAAGAAGAATTCTGCAAAAAATAAGTATAGTGTAAACACAATTTTGTAAATCACTCAAGGTGCTCAAATTTTAATTAAAAAAAATTGTGACTGTACAGCGAGAAGAACAATGAACAATTTCTATAAAATGTAAGACTAAGGTTGCAATTTAATACTTGTAGATAAATTTGGTGTAATATTGATGAATAGAGTATACCCGTAGGGAGAAACATGAGCATGCGTGTTTTGTAGAGGAGCCCATTTCTGTTTTAGTGCAAAAATTCAGATTTCATTCCATGTCCTATACAATGATCGTGCTGGAGCTTTTTTTCGAATTCACAAAATTACTTACTTTAATTGCGAGCCAATTTGCCATTCGATTCTAAAATTCATTTTCTGTACGGAAAAACACAACGTTCTTCATCATCATTTTAACTTTTACGCTTGTTTTTGGGAGAAAAGTGAAATGAGATGACACTACGTAAGCTAATTTTAAACACTTTTAACTTTTAGGCTTAGGATTTCTGAGGAGATTTGGTAAGACTAGTTAAGGGTAACTCTAGAGTTTATGCTAATAAAACATCTCAACGATTTTTTGTAAGGGAAATTAGTAATTTAAAAAAATATATAACAATAAAAACATGCCCTGTTTTACGGAAGCCAAACTATGAAGCATTGACTACAACTAATAATCAAACGTTATTAATTATAAGTTACGGTAACTCAAGTATGTACTTATTATACGTGTACGGGCGGCAGTAGAAATAGGGTGTTATTACCTTAAACATTTTTACTAAAAATAATACCGTTATTGGCTAAAAAGAATTAGGGAAGTAAGAGGGGTAATGTGTAATTTAACTTATATATGTAATGAAAATACATGTACTACGTATTTAATGGATGAACTGGGCTGTCATATATCTACTTAATTTTTAAGGATATTTGCGTACTATTGAGTAATTGTAGAGTCTACTGTAAGATAACTGTAACTACTATTTATAATTATGCATAATAATAATTATGATTACCAATTATACAATATAAACCTTTTTTCACTAAAAGAGATTAGAAGATACATAATATGATCATTCCTATATAAAAATGTGTTGTTAAATTGTAAAAAACTCAATGTTTGTTGATTTCTTAAAATACCTATAATGAAAGGCTCAAAATACAAGTTATTTGGAAAAGAAAGATCTTTAAGATAATTTTGACCATGAGCAATTTATTCAAGATTTTGGATTTTGCACAAAATTGCATAAAACATCAGAGCACATTCTAAACCAGTCATTAATTATGTTCGCTCTAAAGTACAAAGGGCCAGGGCTTATCCAGGTTAAGATTACCATTGCGTTTGCCACACCTGAGCATGACTGACAATCGAATTTGGCATAAGGAATTTTTTTTAGCATACAATGATGGGCTATATCCAGCATATCATAGTTTGGCGGGACTTTTAAAAGCATTATTTTCTCACGATTAGCAGCTGAGGGACTGCACACGCATTTCAGGGAAACTATATTTAAATTAATTAATTTTTTAGCAAATTTAAGAACGCGTTGAGTAGTTTTTTGCGAGGGACATGATCGTGCCAAGATCATTTCAGTGTGGTGTAAATTGGGCTAACTTATTGCTGTCGACTTCACGTAAAAATCCGTGGTAAACCTATCGTGCTATCAAGACCAGTCTCATCAATGTCTGGGATAAATCTGAGGGAAATTAAGTTAGTCACATTTGACGTGACTGGAACACTACTTGAGTTTAGGAAACCACCTCTTGAAATTTACACAGACTTTGGTGACAAATATGGGGTTACATTGGACAAGGAGTTGATGAAAACCTCGTTCAAAGCGGAGTGGAAGAGAATGAGCAAGGAGCAGCCTCACTTCGGCCTATGCTGGGAGTCTTGGTGGACGGAGTTTGTTGTAAAAGTATTTCAGGTTGGGTTACTTTACGCTTCGTTCAAGTCTACTTTCCTTTTTTACGTATTGCCTTTTGCCTTATTACATGAGTAATAATGTGATAATCGCACCTATAGCTGTGTGTTATGTAGACGCAATGTAAATATGCATGACGTGGAGTTTTAGATGATACTTTAAAGTTTATTTATAAACGTTTCGATTTCCAGAAAAATAAAAATAATACTTGACAAAATTGCATTAATTATAGTAGGCAAGAATAATTTTAGTATTGATTTGCTTTTGTTCGACCTGATGATAATCAACAGCTAGGTACATAAAGTTAAGTTATATTCAACAAAAATCCAAACCATTTAAATTTTAATGCTCGTTTGAAACTTGGACGGCGCCAACTTTTTATAAACGAGCAATGTACATGTACAATTATGTAGGTTCCGGATCCCGATTCCTATTTTGAGGTCATAGTTAGTCGCAGAAATTGAAAATTAGGGTAGGATTCGATATATTAAAAAATATCTTTTGAAACTTTCAGATGAAACTGTCTTTTTGTCTACTTTTTCTCCAAAATTTTCTACGTTAGAAAATTTCAAAATTTCCAAATACTTTTGTGAACTTGGATTGCAACTTGAAAATGCCCTGCTTTGTAGTTATGTATACCTAATTTAGAATAGATTTCTGCAACTACCCTTAATAATAGATGACGATGTGAGCACTCGGGTTTTTTTTAAAACAAAGCTTCAAAACAATTTTGGTGCAATAATTCACAAAAATTGCGCAGAGATGTTTAAATAACTTTCACTGTGTGATGGAAAAGGATAGTTTGATGCAATTTTGCATATGCACTGTGTGTGGCAACTGTCATGACAGAGGGTAAAATTGAATTGGACGAATTCCAAAATATGACACAAAGTTTGCTTTTGGTAGAGTAATTTGAAGGTGATTATTTATAGAGATATTTTTTGGGGGTTTAATAGGGAGCAGAAGTTGGAGGCGAAAGTGATAGCCAAACTTTGAGAAAAATTGCTGCTGAACTTATCGAGTATTTCAAGACAGACAACTGCTGGAAACTGAAGAATGGGGCGGAAGGTCTTCTCGCTGCTTTACAAAACTCTGTGCAGGATTCCAACCGAAGCTTGACTGGAATTGGAATAATTTCGAATTTTGACCCAAGACTGTACACACTGCTGGATGTGTTCGGAATACGAAGCATTTTCAAACCGATTGTACTCTCAAATGAGCATCAAGTCAGCAAGCCATCTCCACAGATTTTTAATTTGGCTTTAAAAGAATTTCCTGTGAAGCCCTCGGAAGCTCTTCATGTCGGAGACAATTATGAACTGGATTATATCGGTGCAATTAATGCGGGTTGGAGAGGATGCTTGATTGGAGAAAAGCCCCAGAATGCTGCTACCCCGTCCCACCATCAGAAATCAATTACCGGAGGATGCGGGGGTGGAACAGCGGAAGAAATGATTTTCCCGGATTTAAGCACATTTCACCATTTTCTCGAGGAGGAAGGTAAGACAATGTAAAACCGAAGTTTTATTGTTTTGTGGGCATACTTACCAAAAAAAATTATATTTCCTGTGAAGCCCTCGGAAGCTCTTCATGTCGGAGACAATTATGAACTGGATTATATCGGTGCAATTAATGCGGGTTGGAGAGGATGCTTGATTGGAGAAAAGTCCCAGAATGCAGCTATTCCGACCCAACATCAGAAATCAATTACCGGAGGATGCGGGGGTGGAACAGCAGAAGAAATGATTTTCCCGGATTTAAGCACATTTCACCATTTTCTCGAGGAGCAAGGTAAGACAATGTAAAACCGAAGTTTTATTGTTTTGTGGGCATACTTACCAAAAAAAATTACTAAAAGGTTAAGATGAAACCACAAGTAATTGCTGTTGAGCCGCCATTAGAGTCAATTAAAATACCGAATTTCATGACCTTTCACAGAATCCCATAAACCTTTTTTTCGCTTTCAGAATAAGTTTTTGGAAAACGTTTTCTTCTCTTGCAATTGCAGCTAAAGTCTTACGTAATCTTTTGCTGTGAACGTAAAAAGGCAATTTTTCGGTAAAAATTCCTCCTGTAATTCTCCTCTTAAGTGCTGCCTTTTCAAAACACTACGTACGTAAGTATACGCTTTACGCTGTCTCTAAGTAAAGATAATTCCCTGAGGGAATTGTAGTAATATTCGTTTAATTTCAAGAGACAGCAGAGGAATAAATTCAAAGTTGAGTTAAGCTTGTTCAAATTTGAATTAAGAATTTTCTATACTCATGAAGTATTGGCGAAGGACAGTCTCACTTTGCCCCACAAGTGAACTGTAGTTATAATTAGACTGTAGTAAAGCGAAAAAATTAAGGAAATGTTTGAAGCTGCATTTTCTCTAAGCAAAAGTAGTTTTTTTTCTCGTCGCACCGAAAACCACAAAAATGATAGCATATAGAGTAATCATCGTATGACCTAACCTTTTTTACACGTTTGAGAAAAGAGCACGCATGAAGTCTTCTGCTTCTTTTTTGAACGGAAACACAAATCACAGAATGATTTAAGCTGGCGCTAACACAACGGAGACAGGTTCATTTACCAAAAAAGAAACATCTCAACATTTCATTTCTTGTTCTCAAGCTTTACAGCAGTATAGCAGATCATTATAAAAATTCATATTGTCTCGTGTATTTCTATTCCTCCCCGCTGGTCCTGTCCTTTACTCCTCTAGGAAGCAACTGTGTGAAGATTTTAGTTTCATTTCATGTCTTTTCGCCGACCTTGTAATAATCCTTTTGCTATACTGACATCTCCATTCATTAGATAATTTCATTTAGATTTCTGTGGGCGCAAATCTTCCCTTAATATAATTAAAATAAAAAATTATCACCTACCATCACCATTTTGTAACTGCATCATAATCATATTTGAACTCGTTAATTTGTTAAAACTGACATGCTCCTAGTTAAGCCCTCTTGAGTTTTAGCTTGTCAGTCGGCCGAAAGCAACCCGTGTTTTTTCATGTTTACACAATTTCCCCTATCCATTACCATCCTTCTTCACTTCATGCTCTCCTCGTTCAGCCGTACACCCTGCTGTGCAAACCCATCCCACTATATTTTGCTCTTAATTTTTGTTTTCATCCATTTTAATTAAATCCTTTCCATTCTCATTCCTCACTTAGCTAAATTCAGCTCAATTGTTGAGCGCATTTCATTAGTTAATGAATGGACCCCATTTCTCAGCTTGGACTCGCCATGTCAGTGTAAAAAACTTGGGGTTTAAATAAAATCTCATGCAAAAGCTCAACCCATTAAAAAAGTATTTAGCTTGTAAATGGAAAGCTATATCTGAGCGTAGTTTACAGTTCTAAATTTTAAAACAATTTTTACTAGCCTTCCTCTTACCAGTGTGTGTAGGAAGTGCATATGCGCTCGTGATTTTTCGGAATTTGGATACCTTCCGTATTTAAAAATTGTTGTTTTGAGGATGGGAAGATGCAATTAAGGTTGCTCCCAACGGACCAATAAAATTTCCTCTCCTCTTTAAAAGAAAAAAAGTGAATGTTTCTTTTCACTCCAAATTTTTTTTCAAAAAAATTTCACACTTCCAACCATTGATATAGCGTCTGCTATGTCTTTTTTTATAATCTAAACAGCTCCTCCATACTTGACTTTGCTTTGGGCGAAGCAGCGGTTATGTATACACAAGACAAGATTTTTTTGAGAAAGGATTTTTACAGCGAGAAATTATACAACTCCCTCGTTACAGATAAGGAGGACATCGAAATGATCATATGTATAGTGTATAGTTATTTCACCGTAGGATTAGAGGAGAAAAGAGGCACTGCCTTGTGTCTTGTGAGGGATTTGACACCCACTTTTTACGAGCTGGTTGGGCATCGGGTCCTCCTTCTCCTTGCTTGAGCACTTGAGCAGAGAGTCATAGAATGTAGTGAGCACAACACTTTTTATTGGACTGCTTTATCCCTCTCTAAAGGATGACAAAATGTTATTGCTTTAAATTTAAATGGGAATATGTATGCGTTTGTTGGTGTGTGGAGCTCGGAGAGCAAATATTGGGTTCAAAATTACGAGCAATATTGGACAGGATCTATTTTGAATTGTGATGGATGCCTATTTTACATTGGCACATTTGCTCTGCTAATAAAATGCTCGTTAGAAATGTGATTAGGAGTGATGTTTGGCTTTATTTAATGTTGAGTTTGATTACAGAACTGTTTTGCAAATCGTTTTAAAAGGGAGAATAATGTGAGGGGCGGAAATAAATTGGGGCTGGGATGAGTCCCTTTCCACTACTATGCCGGGAAATGTTTATCTCTGAATTTTCCGTTATTTAAATATGCAATAAAACGATACGGCTCAGTGGTTTTCATCGATTTAACGGCCAACTATTTCGAAGAAATTGGAAAACATTTGAAAAGAATTTCTTCGACATATTAATGTGATTGCTTTTCTATTTTCAAATTAAAAATAGTTTAAAAATAGATTCAAAGTTATTGCAAGAGCTAGTTAGAGGGTTGCAATGTTACTCCATTCTAATTGAAACTTAATCACCGCATAAACAAACAAAGAAAGGAAGTATATTTTTTGAGATGCCTTTTTTGTGGGGAGAATATATGTCAGACCAGAAGCTAATCTCCGCTGGCGACTTCTCGGCTCATTTCATAACAACCGGGACCCACATTTGTCATCTTAGGGTGGCCCTTCTGTCACCACCACGTTCCCACTACTGAATACAAAACAGAGGAAGCAAAGTAACCAGTGAGGAGCAACATTGTTTTAAGTCTCGCTCTCATCTTTCACTTTTCAAAGACAAAAACGATGAACATGAAATTACTGGGCATTTCCTTTTTTATACTACTACGAATTACTGGGGCTCTTCAGAAGTAAAAAATACTGAATTGCAGCAGAAGAGATGCAAGGTGCATTTAAGAATTCTATTTCATGAATAATTACTTTTCTTAATTAATGCCACATTTGCCTGGTTGCACATTCCGTGTAATAAAATGATGGGTGACGATGTGTAAGCCGCGTCACGCCAGCGTTAATTCCCATCCATAATAAAAATGGAGCGGATGACTTACGTTTAATTGATTTTTCAGGAAGGGAAGAGATTTTGGGGCAAGGTGATACAACGAAAATCGGGATTTATCTGAAAAAAGAAATATTTCGGTGTTTGGAATTGACTAGAGCGTGCCCTAACTCTTTTGAACTTGAACGGGATGAAAGTGAACAAAAAAGGCAAAAAAAAATTCTTTGACATCCTGCTCATGAATGATGGGAAAGAAAATTTGCTGTAACGAGCATTTCCGGAATAGGGATTTGTTGGTTTTTGAAATTCAGTTTTTTTTCGGATATAGCTTTCGTATCTAGTTCTGAAATGCAAGAGACTTCCAATATAAATATTGGCTGGGGTTTATTACAAAGACTAAAATATTTTCGTATTTCTAATGCTTTTAGGAATGGTCATGGGTTTTTGCAAAGCATTCAAAAAAAGGTTTCCTAATGAGTTAAGTAGCTCGTAAAAGTCGCCAGCTAAAGTAAACCCGGTTTTCCTGTCTAAATTGTCCATTATTGGAAGAATGGAGGTTAATAAGTTCATAGGCCCATAGCACATTGTATACTGAGGGACCTGTATGAAAATTTGCTTAATTTTCAAACAGATAAACCAATTGCTTCGAAACCTAGCTGTGGTTAATTAGAACAGTAGACGGGCTGCATCGAATATCTATATTAGGGCTTCGTTTTTTTATTGCTGGAGCTGAAAGGAAGGATGCCTCGTCTCAGTTTCATCCACGAAATTATTTTCTGAGCTGTAATCGATATCCAGTTTCAGAAATTACAAGACCTTTTTTCACTGTGGGACGGTACCACCATGCTTGACTGACTTTATGTGGGTTCGCTTGATTAGAATCGGGCTGGACTCGTGTCCTCAAAGCCTTCTCCACACTAAACGATTTACGAGCTCCTTCTTCACTTCAGTTCATTCAAGAATTTTCTGTTCTACTGTAGGATGAGAGAGGATCCTGATTTCAGCAAGGAATGAAGAAAATGAGATAGTTTTTCATGAATTCCTAAAAACATGGAAAAGGGAGGACGAGATGATGAAATGACTACATGCATTGAAAAAGATCTCGCGAGTGATTTATAATTGTGCGATAATGTAAAACAGACTCTGCTTGGAAGCTTTTAACAAGTGTTCACACGTTCATGGAATTTCGCTCTTTGCTGGTTAAACTTAAGCCTAGGGATAAGCCAAAAAAAATTGGATATCAATAATGGTAAAAATCAGGACAAAAGTTCAGATTGAATCTAATTGTATTATCTTTATTGCGCTTAATCTACCTAACAAAGCGTAATTTTCAGTAAAATATGCATTTTTGCGTTTCTTTCTCTCTTTTCTGCTAAAATATTTATTTAAATTTAAAATAATGGCTAGACAAGAAAAAAAGTAGCAGTTGAAAGTCACATCTAAAATTAATTTTTTGAGTGAATTCGAAATGTATATAGGTCAGTTTGGCACATCTGACATATTCGTTCGGCATTCATGAAATATCTCGATTTATCTCGTATTGAACTATTGAACATTTCCGGACTTGATTTCGTGTAGGTAATCTATTTTTTTACATTGAATGAACAATGAAGACACTGAAGCGGGATCTATTGATGGAGCAGACATGCAAAAATTTGTTCATTGAATTGATTGGAATGGAATTTAGTCTCATCTTCAGTAAATAAATAGCAGTAATTAAATATGCATAATTGTTAATAACCAATAAATTCGAGACTTTCTACATCGGCTCTAGACGCCACGTACGTAGCATGGTATAGGCAAGAAATCTGAAAATTCTTAGCAAACGTTTTAGGGAAGTTCTGCAATTAATGCAGTGAGCACAGAATGGAACACGTAAGCGTAATTAGTCTGTTTATGAAGAAAGTGAGACTGTGGAAAAGGATTTGAGCTGTGATCCTTCTCTACACATTTACATGCATTCCGAACCGCACGGCAACACGCACTGCACTTCTCCACTGTGCAGACTTCAGACTGAAAGAAGGTGTCGCTAAGAAGGCTCGTGGTGTCATGTAGAGCTTTTTGCTGCTTCCCAGTCTTCTGAGATGGTAAAAGCTGTTGACTGAGGTGGTTTCAGTTTACTCTAGCAGCGCAGCTTGCAAGAACACAGTTGTCGTTTTGTCGTTGTCACCCAGGTCCAGATTCTGGCTTTTTATTGAGGTGACTCCACTGAAATGGAACAGTTTCGGAGAAGTGCTCGAGATGACAAGTTCTTAGGGTAGGGTAGATGGGAAATACTTGTGCGTAGTGAAGAATCCTTCGTAAAAACTGAAAAAAAGATAGAAACTTGTGAAGGGGAAGATACAATTAGTAATTAGTGCTGCTGGATAAGTTTTTTTTGTAAAATTTGAATAATTTTGGCAATCATCAAAATGGACTGTGATCTGTACCAGCACTCGGGCTACTTACACAATTCAACTTCCAGCCACCAGAGTTGTGCTGTTGTGAGCGATAAGCTTCCAGGATGCTATTCAAGGTTCAGTGTAAAATCGCTATTGGATTATGGAGGGGATGGGGGTAATACGAGTAATTGTGGTTTACCCTCGGAGAGAGAAGGTCAGGAAGAGAGTGAAAGAAACAGTCGACACACAAGTAATAACGGATTGACCGGTGATAATAACAATTTAGTTGGGTGTTGCCATCAGTTGCCTGATTGTGGTGATAAGAATGGGAAGGAGCATGAGTTGCCGCAGGACTGTGATAAAATGAACATTTGCCTTAATCATAATGTGCCTTCAGGGGATAGAGGTATGCGTAAATTTACACTTTTTATTGGGTACTTTTGTTTTTAGTAAAATTTGAGATGCACTGAAATGTTAGAAAAAACATTTTTACGAAAGACTTTGAATAATTTTTAAAAATACAAGACACTGACGAGACAAAGCTGGACCTTAGGGATGACAGTGAAAGCAAGGATAGCTCAATCTACGGAGGTACAAACACGTCTACTGGAGGTGGGAGTGGGGATCCGGCAGGTCATCTCGGCACAAATTTGATTTCATCTAGTTCAGACACTCACAAGGGAAGTAGTCGGGGGAGAGAAAGGTTAATTTGACTGAAGTTCGCGTGCAGGTTAGCATTTCAAACTCATGACGGTTTTGATTTCTCTTTGCTTATTGGTAAAAGTTGTGACTTGTGACATTTTTTTAAAACTGTCTTTCCTCTTCTTCATTTTCTAACATTCAATCGTTGATTCAAATAGACAGGGAGATGGAATACGCACACATCTCATTTTCCAAAGATGAGCAGTATCACACCAAACTTATTTCGCATTTATTCAAGCATGTCTCCGAAATGTGACGTGGTGGGCGTATGAGCAGAAAATCTAGTAAAAAGTGACATGAATGAACTTGTTTGAAAAAAGCTCGAAGCAATCCACAATCCACCCTCGTTCAGCTCATCAGCTCCTTTCTCTTTACTTTTTTTAAACGCTGCTCGTTCCGGCATGCATATCAGTGACATCTCAATATTTTCATTGTTTTAAGCTCTCCAAAGAAGCGCATTTAGGGTCCTCAAAAAGTTATTATCACAGTTTCTCTTCAACCTATCGGTATGCATGGAGCATGCAATAACGCAGCTAATTTTCGTTTACCTACTTCGGGTTAGATCTTCATTTTAATATTTTGGTTAGGGAAAAATAAAAAACTTTTTTTTGAGATTCCTTCCTCGTCAGCTTTCCTTTGGCAGGATGGGAAGAAGGTTGAGAAGTAGACAGCCCATGAATTCCTTTAACTTGAGCTAAGCACATGTGTTCCTTTCCGATGTATTGCCGTTGTTCCTTTCATCTTCTTCTTTAGAAAGTGCTCATCCAAAGTGGAATGAGTATTTAAAAAAGTGTCTTGTCTTCTTGTTCATCTTTAAGGAGCCAACCAACCCTGTCATGTCGTGCCACTCTCAAGTATCACTTTTCCTCCATCAAGTAATTTCATTCCGTTTACATGTGTGCATCCTTGTAAACATTGAATGCTCGCTCACTGGTGGCCTGGCCTGCAATAGCTTGTATGAGATTAAAAAATATATTTAAAAATGGGAAATGTGTGCCGTGTGTAGTAGCTTGAATCGCTTGGTGAATGGAAGGCAAAGAAAAGATTTGTCACTTCTCGTAATTGAGAGAGCCAAACAAAGTGTTGCGTATTAATTGCGGTGAATGCCAAAATTTCACGATGGCACAAAGTACGAGAGGCATACCTGAAAATCAAACAAGTGAATAGAGTTTGGAGGAGGCAGGAGAAAAGATATCATGTATGAAGGAAGGTGTTAGTTTTAGTAGAAGCGGAAAGGAGAGTAGATGAGATGTGTAATTAAATAATTGAGACTGCCAGGAAGATTTCGGTTGCTGTGATAGGACACATGTTCCTATCCCCGATTTCGATGTCACATTTAAAGCTTGTCTTGTATAAAGTAAACGTGTTTCTCATTTGAACTAGGAAAGATTTCATGGCTGCTGACATTTGGGAAATGTAGTGGATGGCAAGAGACATGAATCATGGGCGTCGGAGAGGAGATTTTTATTGTTATGTCGGAAACGTGTCTGCTCTATGATAATGTTTACTTTGCTTTTTTTACGAGATCATGGCAGCTAGCCAGAGTTTTGTTAATTAAATTATTTTCAAATTAACTGATATGTGCTCACCCCTGCCCTCATCAACGCTGATCTTAATTAACATATTTTCTTGAGGCGTTAAACAATATATTAGAGTTGAAGGTAAAAATTGGAGTAAAATGCATTATTTTTTTGTTTTGTTTGCTTCAGGTGTGGTTTCAAAATCGGCGAGCAAAATTCAGGCGTAACGAGCGAAGCTTAAGTCTAGGGAGTGGGGGAGGTAGAAGTACGGCTAGTCAGCTAAATTTCTCTAGTGCCTTATCAGAAGTAACTTCCAGACCGCCTCAACATGCCAACAGTGGAAGCCCTTGCTCAACCATAATCAATTTGGCTCATCATCATGCGAAAGGGACCAAATCCAGTTCAACATCCCCTAACCAACTTCTGCATCACTTTGCCCCACCCAATGTTGTAGTTCAGAATTCTGTTGTTTCCTCCAACTCCAACTACCAATTCAACCCCTAACGGACAGAATGCTCCGATTTCAATGTTTTCAGCACACCCTTCCACTGTAGCCATGACCAGTTCTAATTTTGCATCTTCCGCAACAAATAACCCGGACCATGCAGCTGCCAACTCTGCTGCTGCTGTGAGTACGTTCTATAATACTCTTTATAGAGCTGTACAAGGAACGTATCCTCACCATCATCATCATGGAACTCCCCCGGGGGTCGTTCCTCCAACAGCTCATCATTCATACCACAATTACCCTTCCAATTATCACCATCATCATCACTCTCAAATGGGAATTGCTGCAGCTGCTGCGATTGCAGCGTTGCCCTCTTACTCTTCGACTGTAGGTGCAGCGGAACAGCGCGACTGGATGGCTTCTTTCAATCAAGATGGATGACAAATTTAGATGCAAATTTTTTGCAAGTGTGAACTTTACAGAGCTACAAAAAGTTACAAATTGTGTTTATATAATCTTAGAATTTTGATGTTCATGATGTTTAGATGTAGATTAGTTAACTTCTGTTTACCTTACTGACTCATTTTAGAAAGTTTTCTTCTTTTACACTTTCTCTGTTCAATTACTTTGAATTTCATTTAATTAAGGGAAAGTGGAGAGTGTTTATAGCGTAACAGTGATTGTCCGCATGAATTTGCTATAAGTAAGCTATAGCTATACTAAAAGTATAATAAAATTATTAGTCGTGTAGTTCTAGTTCAAGTTTCTTGTCAATTTTACCTCTAGTACTTACGTTTATAGTACAATTATGCATGGAAAGAAATCACCATTAGGAAATGCACATGCTGTTTTCTAAATAAATATGATTATGATTGGAATATCAATAAAATAATTAACTTGAATTTGAAGATATATAAACTGTGAAAATAAACTACCAATTAATAGGTATAAACTGTGCCTTGACTGCTGTTCTATTTCTTCAATGTTTAGAGTAATTAACAGTACGTAATAAATCATGAACATTTTAAAATGAGGTTTTCTTGCTGTCATAAAAATTGACCAAATTTATAGTATTGACATGGCTAAGGAAAAAATAGTAAACTCGTAGGATTTATCTTAATTGAGAGCATACACAATACACATCAAGAGCTCCTTTTTAGAAAATGACAATGCTTTTCAGCATGTACCTTTGTCGTTGCAGAATTAAGGATTAGGATGAATCAGTTTTATAATACATCATTAATTGGGATGTCTTGATATTTCATATTACGCAATTAATTACCCTTGTATTTTCTTTCAAAGTCCACCCTCGCTTGCTTACAATATATCGCTCAGGCTCAGCCAGAGCTATAGACAGAAGAGCCAAGCTCGGAGATCGAGAATTGTGGTAATAACTATCGGGCAAACGATGTTGCATTTTAATACATTTCCATCGTAGTCCTACAATACCCCAAAATTCTCATCTTTAGTAGCCGCCAAAGGTGGCTAGCAGCAAAAACACGTACAAAAAGTAGATTTTGTTGTAAGCGTAAGCTAGTATCTGCACTTGCAGTTTGCAGACTTTGTAGTAGAACATTTGTAAGGGTACTGCAGTTAAAGTTAAAATTAACTGAATTACATTATACATGCGTGTGAAACTAGAGCGTTTGTAAATAAACTGTGCTTGAGAAAGGACCTTTATGATAATCTATTAGACCACTGACTGAATGAGGTGAAGTAAAGAGAAAAAAACGTATCGGACGCACCTAGGATAGAATCCGCGATAAAGCATAAAACATCCGACACTGGACTTCCAAGGTATAGAAATCACTCTTGTCATGAAAAGTGACGCTAATATCTTGATTTCCATGATTTTTCATGAAAAATGAAATTTATGTTTACTACTGGTAGTTTAACTGTGATTTTTGTTTGAACAGAAAAATAGAATGCCCCGAAAAAATACAAGGTTCAATAAGAAAGGCGTCGCACCTGCACCCGCACTTGGACTGCCAACGGTGAAAGTTCCCTATCACTTACCTTCACAGAATAAACTGTCAAAGTCAAATGCAGATGTTCCTGTTGCCGACATTAGCGGAGACATATCGCCAGCAACGGAAGCTCCCGGACCTAGTTCATGTCCGCCGCCTGCACCCCCTAAGTTATCAAAAAGATCTGCTAAGACTGGTAACGCTAGAAATGATGAAGTCGGAATTTTGAATGCTAGAAAACCTGCAACGAAGGTGCGATTTCTTCAATCGAAGAAGACTTCTGAACGTAGCTCTACTCCAAAAGCTAAACTTGACTCTGTTCTCCGTGGAGCAAAAGAGAGTATAGAGATATGTCAGGGAATTTCGAAGATCAAATTGGAGGACTGGCATCCATTTTTTGATTTCCAATACAAAGAAAAACAGCCAACGGTTAATACAGCGGAATATACCGAGGGGGCTAATATGGGAATTGAAAACGAGATCGTAAATGACGATGAATGGGAGGAAAGGCTGGTTTATGTGGATTTGGAAGATATTCCTCATGCTGAAGGCCTATTTTCCTCATTACAGCAAAACGATGATGAAAATGACGAAAATGAAGCCCATGCTTTATCCCACATAGAAATGAAAATTTTCAACTTGGACTCCCAACTTCCTGTGTTGCTCCTTGGTGGGAAACATCTTGCTGGACAATGGGAGGATACGATAGGAACCTCACTTTTCTTCAAGAAGAGATTGGAAGAAGATAATGAGTCCAATTCCAGTATGGATGCGTCAGCACAGTCTACTTCTAAAATATTAAAGAATCTATTACCTGAACCTGAAATTCCATACGATCATATTTTTGGCGATAATTATGCAACTAAGGAGGAAGGTTATGAACTAGTTGCTAAATCTTTCAAAGTTCTCAAAGTAAAGCAATTTCCTGTTGTGAATGAAGATCAAAAAAGAGAAGATTTTATACGAGATGCTGATGGCGAATTTGACCCCAGGGACTTTCAGATACCTCCTGTCAACATGATTAGAAAATTCACAACTGTTCAAGACTTAGATTACGAGAAGTATACCGAGGAGGATATTCTTAGAAGACGGAAAATACACGAAAAGTGGGGTGAAGATAAGGAGCAAAATAGTCAAAGCTTCCTTAATGCAGTTAAGACGGAACCCGTTGCAGCCACCGATTCAAACTTCTTCGATGAATCTGAGGATATATTTTGGGAGGATGGTAACTCTATATCTGAAGCAGAACCAGTACCTGGGCCAAGCAATGCTAAATAGTAGACTTTCATTTTAAAATAAAAATTATTAAGAACACCTACACGTAGACTATAAGGCATAAGATAAGTTTAACAGTGTTTTTATTTTGAACTATAAATAAAATAAAAAGGTTCAGTTCAAATACTTGAATTTTATGTACCTAAGTTATGTGAAATGATCTCAAAGTAATTGCTCATTTCTAGTATTACATATATACCTAGTTAATATTAATTTCCAAAAGGGTTTTGCTTACATTACGTGTAAGTATTATCATTAAAGTCTAGAAAGTCTTCATTATTACGTCCGTTGTCTATAACGTTGACTTACGGAAAGAAACGTCATTACGCTGTATAATGTACAAAATATGTACATTTCATTTTACAAACCAAAAAGAAAAATACAATTACTTATAATAAATAATTGCGCACAGGAATATCAGTGAAGATCAATACGGATGATAGAACGATAGTACACGATGTGTCACGACAATCGACAATAGAATACATAAGTACAATCAGAATTGTAATAGCTAATAATCAGAATTATTTAATTCCTTATTCCTTTCTTAATTCGCCGACAGTCCTGTTGCAGTCTTTCCCACTCCAGCAGCCTCAAAAAATTTCAAACTGTCCATTCTAAAATTCAATATTTTCAACAAGTGACAAAGTTGCCGTTAATCTGATTTTTTATTTGTATAAGGCATGTTTAAAAATGTCAAAAAGCCGTTTCATAATCTTACATTGCATTTTGAGTCTTCTTCACACTAAATTTATTCTTTTTTGGTACACTTTTCATTTCCTCGTCCTTCACTTTGGTTAATTCAGTCTGTCGATTAGCACTATCCATATCTTCCATCTCGAATGACGGTAGTGATTCCAGCATTGGATGCATATCACCAACAATGACAGTCTGTTGCCTCTGCTTAGCCTTTTGTAACTCGTCTTTATTGATCTTGATAAGTTCCATTTCTATTCACAGAAAAAATGAGAATTAATACAAAACACATGGACTCTAAATATAAACAGGAGACAAGTAATTAAGTTAAGAATTCCTTAAGAGGTAATAACTCACTCTTCTTAAATGTCTCTTTCCTGGCTTTGATTCGTATCTTTTTATTTCGCACACCCTTCTTGATAATTTTCCTTAGCCCTTGCGCAGATGTC
>JAHZND010003371.1:0-12667 GCA_027744115.1 Acrocyrtus sp. NNG-2020 | reverse complement strand
AATTATAGAGAAAAATGAGTGCCGTTCTGTAATGGAACATATAGCAGAGTAGATTAAAGCTTGTTTTTTTGAGAGATGCCCAAACTACAAACTAATTGCTGTGTCCATACTCCATGCGTACACCTCCACTTTGTCTGCATTTTGCTGTACTTTATACATGTACAAATATGCCGGTGAAGAAGATTGCGTCGGTCAAAACAAAATACGCGGAGAGAAGGTATGCCCAATATGTCATGTCAATTTATCCCTGTCAAACAATTAAACACCATAACCACTACCGCCACTTTCATTTTAATTGCACATTTAGAAGAATATTGCAACAGGGAAGAGAGCCAGAGAGCGGAATGAAGAAGGGATAATTAATATGTTTTGACAAGGAAAAAGTACAGTATATTCAGTCATGTAGTGCATTGACAGATAGGGAAGGAATAGGAAATTCTCCATCTCTCTTTCCTTCTCCTACCCGTCCCATCTCACTCTCGTCTATTAACGAAAGGTACAATTTATCACTGACAAAGTACAAAAATGAAAAGACGAGTCAAGTCAATTTTCATCATGATTTTTTGGAAGCTATTTTCCCGAGCTACTGTGCTTGCGTGCACCAAACGCGAGCTTCTCTCTCTCTCTCTCTCGCGAGTCGTAAAAGCTAAATTGTAATGCAATGTGAAATGACGAAGGGGAAAATATGGACATAATCCCCCGGGGAGTTGCCACTGCATTTTTTCCGTCTTATTTTTGCTCCTCCATCTCATAGCCATCACTATTATCATCGTCCTCGACATCACCCACAGCAAAAAAATAAAAGGGATGGCCGACGGTGCAAGAGCAAAACTTCAATTTCCATCATCATTATCGATCGTCCCTTCTCTCGTTAATGGCTATTAGTAGGGAAATCCAAGTGAGCAAGTTTAACATGTACATACTTTGTAATTGGCAATTACCGTTGCTCATTGCTCTGTATTTTTTTAAAGGTCTTTGTTGCATGCGCATTTTTTAATGCGAGTGCTGAGAGTTTAGATCTTTCGGTATTTGCAAAAGGAGAGCAGAGTGCGGACAATTTCAGTATTTAAATTGTTTTATAACTCGTTACACTTTAGTCGGGAGAGAAATTGCAGTGGTGGGTTGTTGCCACATAACACAATAAATATCACTCCCATAAATATTTACAATTGCGATTTTCAACTCGTGCATACTCATCCACACATTCATAAAGAGCTCCACGAAAAAAAACTTTCTTCCCAGCAATTTTTTTTATTGGACAAGTTGTCATCAACTAGTCCAAAGAGGAACAATTTAGGGAGGAGGATAATGACATAGATGATGAAAAACGATTTGTCAAATATAAAAAAAACATTTTTTTTCACCGACCTCACTCTTCTCCGCTTAGGAGAAAAATCCTAAAGCAGCCAGAATAGCGATGGAAGAGGAGCAGCCAACCAGAAATTTAAACAGGAATATTTAAATAAAGAGGAGAAGAGAGGACGTCAAAAAACGATAATAACAATGTGCCTCTTCGCTGCTACTTCATGAGCAGATGAGAAAAAATAGTCGAAACATGATGATGTTGATAGCAATCATCAAACCACTTGAAAGCCTGCATAAAATATATAAATATACACGTACAAAATGGAGATTTGCATCCATCCAACCATTCACAACACATCCGACGTGATATCCAATTGCATAATAAAGGTACATTAACTGCCATTACATTCTCCTTCTTTAACCTGGACAGATAAATGTTTCCAATGGTAAAAAAATATATATCTATGAAAATGAAAATGCACTTGGCAAGGCAGCGTTGTTTTTACTTCACAACAAACATGCTGAATGCATTAGATTTTGCAGCTGTCTTAAAGTCTTCCATCCTCCCTTCACTGTTTTTTTTCTAGTATCCTGTCCTTCAACGATACCATCATCCTTCATTGTCTTTTCTCCGCCATTACTAACATCATATGGAAAAGAAGTGGAGGAGAATTGTCTTTTAGAAAAAAAATATTTTTTATACTATTTTGCTGCTACCTCTATCTCTCTCTCGTCTGCTTTCTAGTATTAGTGCATTCGCTCCTTTTAAAAGTGCTCCATAATTATTATTCTTATTGCTACTTACTCTTAAGAAAGAGTTTTCTTATCAGATTTGTGCATCGTTAAAAAAACCCATCTACTCGTATATTGGTAATAATATTCCTTGTCTACTTTGTTTCTTGGAGTAATCATTGTCCTCTCTCTACCTCCTCCTCCCTTCAACCTGTTCTCCTGAGCTTCTCCTTTTTTTACAGCGGCTTCTCCTTTCAGCTCCCATTTTATTTTGTATGTATATATTAGTTATGCAGATATAATGTACAACAAGAGCAAAAGTATCATTAAGATTTCGTAGATTAGAGTTACGCTACAAAAGTACGAAAGCTCCAGATGAGCTAAGAGAGATGAGAAAAAGGATGACGATGAGTCTGTGATGAGCTGCTTGTTGAATACGAAATTAATCTGTGTCGAGTGAGAGAGTGTACCGAGGAATACAAGTCCAGCTCATTTTAGAAGGATTGGAGAGAGATGGATGAATGGATACTTCTTTTTCATCTCTTCCAAAGCCGTTCAGTTGTTGTTTTGCGTGTTTTTTTTTCCTCTCCACTTCACAAGAGAAATGAGTATCATTGCATTATTACTTCTGTTGTTATTGACTTGCTTAGCATCCTCATTACCATTGGCGAAAAAAAACAAATAAATAAATGTCGGCTTTTTTCACAGTCCGAGTATCCTTTTTTCTTTTAAATCTCGTTAAAACAATCATAAAAATTTATAAAGTAGTTGAAGCCCTCAAGGATCCATAGATTAGCTGTATTGATTGCCAGATAAGCTTGACAAGAAAAGCGCTTGTATTTTTCTTTAGCACAGTTGGCTTCTCAATAATGGATGAAAATGTCAAGTAATGTATGTACACTGCCTTTCAAGAAAATGTCATTTTTCTCACAGTCAACACCATCATTTTTCTGCAGTGAGCGTAACGGCGACAGAATGATGAGGAAAATTTCTTTCAAAAAAACCTTCTCAGAAAACGCTGTAATGTACAGCGCAGTGTGAGTAATTTTTGATGGAATGAATGCATAATCTTTTTTTTTCTCGGAGCTCTATGAAATACTGCACTAAACTGCTACTGTCGTATGGTCCTCCGGCTTTCATCGTTGTCGTCAAGTTTATTAAAAGCCTCTTTTTCGTCGGACTCAATTACACTGAGCATTTTGTTGCTGCTGGTATGAGGGAACGTAAAGCACTTAGCAAGACATTTATTCAACTTCTTTCACCAATATTTTTTCAGGAGGAGGCTCTACTAGTCTACTGGACGATACGGATGAGGAGAGGGAGAAGGGGGCGAGTGACTAAAGCGAATGGTTTTTTTTCGTTCTGTGTGGCTGTCACATGAGCTGAGCGCTGGAGTTTTATGCATGTAAAGTGCGAGGTCTCATGCGTGTCCCTGTTATTCTTCGGCTAACTATCGAAATGGAAAATGACGAGTGCGGAAGAATTACGCACACATGCATATGGAAACGCATACTGGAACAAGTACATTAATGCTATGCGAGACTTACGCACATTCTAATAATTTCGTTTGAAGCTTAACCAAAAAAATAGAAGCAGAAGAGTAAGTCCGTTTTTTTTCAACTTTTCAGCTGGAAAAACAAGCATAATATAGAAAGCTGTCTGCTACGTCGGGAAATATTGACTCTTCCAGTTTTTCGCGTCCACATGTACATATGCACCGGTGTATGTATGTGAATGCAGGAATTTGGGAGCTGCAGCTTCGTTTTTTTTATTTACATTTTGCCCTGTATTTACCAGTCTCCGTCATATGGATGGAAATGTATGCATGTCTCGCCTTCCTCCCTTTCTCCTTCTATTTCAATTCCATTTTTGTATTTGTAAGTGAATGACTGCTGTTCCTTCTCTCGTCCTCTTAGTCCTTCATAAATAAGCAGAGCAGAGGTTTGTCTTTGTTCCTTGTGTATCTTGTGAGAATTTTCATGCATTTTTCATCTTTTCTTTTTTTTATCTTCCCTTGCTCTTTCTAGGAGCCAGGGTAGAAAACCTTTGTGAAAAAAAGGAAAGCGGAGAAAAAAAAATTGTGAAAGGAAAATGAAATGTTGTATTTTGTGTTGTGCTTCTCCTGCTCACTTTAAAAATGAATGAGACTGCTGGAAACACACATTCATAAAAGGCGTTATGGGAGTGGGGAGAGGATGGATGTCATCACGTGTACGTAAGTGGTAACTGTACACTATTCATGTGCCCACTCCATCCTTTCTCCCTTGTCTCGTCTGCCCCATGTCTAGATCAATCTTTTAAAGGAGAAAATCGATTCATCTTTGTTAATAATATCCGCTTAGGAAACTTTTGCTTTTTTTGCATGCTGAGAGAGGCTACATGGAAACAAAAAAAAAGTTTTCCCCCTCTTTTACTATAACAAAAATAATAACAGTTAAACTTTTTCGCGCAAACATCCGTAAAGAAAGTACTAGATGAGATTATTAAAATGAAAAAAGTTTCGATCCTATTTTTTTTTTAAAAAAAGGAAATCCGGTAGACATACGAGAAGATACAGGATGTGGAAAAGAACAGATTGAATATTTGATTTCACCTTAGAATAATATTGCATCTTCTTTGAGCACAAAAATATTATAATTCAGCACTCCCCACAGAAGACAACTTTCTGCCAGCAGTGGACTGCAATTTCAGGGAAGCCTTTTTCATTTAATATTAATAGATGGGCAAGAAGGCTCGTGGTTGACTGACATTATTTTGCCATGAAGGAAAGGTGGTTATCCACAACAACACCGTACTGTCTTGGCCCCGTCTGTGTACCTCCATCCGCAACAAAACTCCTCCATAACGGTAAGAAAGCAATTTGCTCTCAGCCTAAGATATGCCCATCTTTCAGCTACAGCTTTTTGTTTCTCATTTAAAAATGCAAATGCGAGGCTATCCTCCTCCACTGGTATGAGCAGAGGGTTTTGAAGGAATGATGAGATGAGAGAATTAATAAGGAGCACTCTACTTGGATTTTCCTGACTGGCAGATTTTATTCATCATTACATAATAACTTTTGGCCATGTTGAAGAAACTAAAAACTGGCAAACTGCTGCTGGAAAGGAGGTTTGAAGTTGCTGTAATGTTCTTCTTCAAAAGCTTCTAAAAGTTCTCCAATATATGCCCCTCCTCTCCTGCCACAATTTTAACCTGACCAAAAAACAAAAGTTTTCCTGGCTGGATGGCTTCGCTTTAATCTTCACTCATTTTTTCCTTTTTCCTGCGATACTGCCACTGAAACATGCCCCTCCACCGGTTTGCATAACTAACACTCTCCCTCTAAATAAATATCCTGGATACGGGCCTGTCCATAATATCATAATAATAGTAGCAATAGTTAACTTTGGCACGAAAAAAAGGTCGTATCCATTTGACTTTCCTTGATCCACACGCTCTCATTTTTTTACCATTTCGAAACTCGCTGCTCGTCGACAACCTACCCATTTTGCCATTCCCACACACAACTTATTTAATATATGCAAAAAATTAATTGAATCCGCATTTTTCCTCGTATTAGATATACAGCAGAAATCTTTAAAAAAAAGCGACTCGGCTGCAGTCTGTCTTCGCTGTGGCTTGTATTGCTTTAATTCAGGAAGAAGTTTTGGTGTTCCTTTCGCGGTTTCTTTTTTTTTCTCTTGCTAAGATGAAATAGAAGCGGAAAAGGGCGCACTGGATTCCAAGGAAACCACAGATAGTTTAGCAGTCACAGATGCATCATATTATTCCGCAAGTCAGTAACGCTGACGAGAAAGAGAGAGTCGTCGTCCTCTCTCAATCTCTTTTTTTTGCCGTATCTGTCTCCTCTCGTTTCTGAGCTTGCTTTTACGCAGAAGACAAACTTTCATGAATAGCACCATAATAATATTCTATCATTGATTCTCCTTTCCAACGACGACTCTCTCCTTTTCCTCTTACATTCGATGTTTTATTCAGTTTTTTTTGTGCTCTGTTCTGTACCTCATTCATCTATTTGGAGCAGAAGGAGAGTCCAGAAGTTCAATATAAATTTAAATGATGGAGGCTACACATATAAGGCTCCACGTGAATAATTTATATAACTGGAAATAAAGCTATGTAATGGTAATGTAATGTCACTCTGCTTTTCTGCTACTACCAACTACTGCTCCTCCTGATGGTGAACCTGACTCCTTCAGCTGTGTCCTCTGGAAATAAAAAAAAAGAGAGCGGGCTACTACTGCTGCTATATGCAAATTATGTAGAATCATGGAATGACAGCCCTGGAGAAGAAGAAGAATGACAGCAGAGCTATATAAGGCTTTAATGCCTACCTCTCCACCAGCATAAACTCACAAAAAAGCCCGTTCCAAAATGCCTATTTTACCGCATGCAAAGATACGGCTGTGAAAAGAGAATTTTGTGAATTGTGATACACATTCTTTCCGCTGGACTACGCGTAAGGACTGGATGGATAGGTTATTGAAGTTGACGCTGTGCAGAGACTTGAATGAAATCAGTGGGGTGGGATGATGTGACTGACGATGATGGAGATGGTGGTGGTGGTGGTGGTGGTGGATGGACACAGAAAATGTACTAAAAAATAGACCATGTCACATCCTTTTCCTCTTGTTCACACTAGAAAGAGAGCCAAAATATTGACGCAGTGCATATATTGTATATATATACACGCTTTATTTTTATTAGACGGTGTTGGCAACTGAAGAAACTTTACGAGTGCGTACTTCCTTCCCATATGACTTGCAAAAATATAGATAAATTGAGGCCATATAAATGAATACTCTTAAGCTCATCGCTTTTATTTTCGCCTCTTTCCTAATATCTGTTTAACATGGGCTTATCCAAACATCACACACGAGAAAGTACACGACGGGACGGGAAGGGCCAACACAAAAAAAATAATAGATTTTCTTCACACACTAATTGCAAACAGAGTTCTGCTGAACTTCAGGTGCTTCCGCTAAAAGCACTTCACACTTGCCGATATATATTATAATGTGCATGAGACTCTTATGGGGTAATTCAAAGCTGACAAGCGAGAGCGTCCTACGCAACATGATGGATTATGAGCGCTGTTTATTTACGTAAGCTCAGTCGATTGCGACCTAACACACAGCAAAGTTGGATTTGCTAGGTCATATCCTTTCCCATAGTAAAATGTGGAGTCGCTCACTAATAATTACTACCTTTACGTAATTCCAAAGTCACTAGCTAACCCGTTGTAAGATACCTAATGAATTTATTTTGGATAATCGTATCTTCAAATTAATATATTTTTTTTCTTAAAGTGAGCGTCCAAAGTGAAAAAGGGAAATTCCTTAACTGACAATTCTATACGAGTAGGTATGGCAGGTTGTCTGTGTAATCTGAAAACAGATGCAGAAGAAGAAAAACATGTTCCTAATCGAGAAGCCTTTTACTACATTTCAATGTCGATTTGCTCATTCCTTTTTGTCTCTTAAATGGCAGCATTTTTGGTCGTACAAAACCAAATGGGATTTTTTTACATGAGCAATATAATCGTAATAATAATAATCAGTGTTCAATGTTCTTCGTCTTTTCTCCCTTTCTATCTCCATTTTCTTGATTGTGGAGTGTGATGCTGATCCCAATTTCATTTTCGTTGAGTAAACACATGCTCTTCACCACACCACTTACATTTTTACATTAGCCATCATATTTTCCGAGGATGAGTGTGCTGCTAGCTGCATTTAAATTTGTAAATTCCACCACAGAAAAAAAGGATTTGTCTTTGGATTCATTCCATCATGTGTCTTCTCAAAATGGATGTTTTATTAATGTCCCTGATTTCTTTACAAGTTGATATTGGTAAAAAAATAAGAAAGATTGCAAAGAGAAGCAGCAACAGTAGGATTTAGCTTTTCTAGAGCTTCTTCCACTCTCTTCTTGATATGGATTGCTTTTATTAGGGTGAAAATGCTGTAATGTGGGTAAATCCTGTTTGTTCATGCTTGATGAAAAATTGATTACTGGTTATATTGAGAATGATGTGGAGAAAATCAATGGGAGCAAACCAAGCATAAAATGTAAAACAGAAAATTTTGTTTCTTCTCCCAACCATTCTCTTCTAGAAAAAAACCTCTGTCCAATTATTCACATTCTTTTTTTTTCAAACACTGGGAGTAAAATAAAGAGAAAAAAAACGTATTATGATTATTATATCATTATGTGCATTTCACTTCTTGATTTCATATTTTCCCATTTTCAATCTTATATCTATTATTACGGCTACATTGAATTTGAATATTATTTATTTTGCATTCTAATTCTGCTTGTAGGCCTCTGGACTATTTTTTATGAAGAGGATTCTCTACTCGAGTGTACTAAACGGCGGAATTGAATAAGATGATTGTTTGTGGCGAGTATTATATGTGAGCGTGTATTTACGCATTTTCAAGCTGGGATGCCTGCCAACTGGTTTCTCTGTTTGTTCATTAAGGGCTTCCTTCTCCTGTAGCTTCTTTGCTTTGTACAATCCAGAGAGAATGTTTATGATGATCCTCTTTCCCTTGAGGGCATTGGCATACATGTTCCATTTGAGCAGAAGCTGGCATGGCGAGAGTGAAAAAAAACTGGATTTTGAATTCCATTACGCAGGTAGCATCACAAATAAATATTCATGCCTATCAAATACGATATACCTTGATCCACAATGACGGGGAAGATGATGATGAATGGATAAATAAAAAGCGGAGGCAGAAAGAGAGAGAGAGGTACCTCATTAAAGTGAAATGATCTTCAACGAATACAGCTCTGAAAACGTAGCCAGAGCACTATCATCTTTTTTTTTAGCGGAGATATAACAACGTTGCTTAATTTT
Organism: Acrocyrtus sp. NNG-2020; assembly: GCA_027744115.1. NCBI lineage: Eukaryota > Metazoa > Arthropoda > Collembola > Entomobryomorpha > Entomobryidae > Acrocyrtus > Acrocyrtus sp. NNG-2020. Next base: position 3,768 of record JAHZND010003371.1, on the reverse strand, counting down.
GCCAGTTTAAGGCTCGGCGGTGGTAGCTTGGAGGGGATAAAATAAGCAAATAAAGGGAAAAACAGTTTACAAAAGAGACTAGATATAGCAGGTGAGGAGCATGTGAGTTAGTTGGTACACATGACAAATGGAAAAAAAATATAAAGTTTGCCTTTGTCTTTGGAAAAAGTGACAAAAGCGTGGATGGGAGCAAGTTTCACTTGTCACGCAGAATACGACGACGGGAGAGAGGAGAGAAAATGGCTGACTGAATGACATGAATAGATACATGACTCTGTGCACATGATACAATGTTACCTGTTAAGTTCGTACCTACCTGGAGTGAGGAAATTTTATTGCAGGGGAGGAAAAAAAGACAAACAAACCAGAAATCTAGTCACTTTGTCAGTCCATATTTAAAAAAAAGTGGCTATGGACTGTAGATATTTTCGCTCATTAAAAATATGTGTGTAGATTGGATTATGTAAAATAAATGCAAACTAGACTGATAACGAGCTCAGATTGTTTAATGCCACCGAACCGACATGTCAATAAATTTAGTGCCTCCGTTTATGCATTCCGTTTTCTCTCTTTTCTCCAACTCTTTTTCTGATATTTTTATGTGCTTGATTCACCTGCTTGTTAGTTTGTTAGTAGAGGATAGTAGCGAAAGCTGCGACAGCAAACTGCAACTTATTTACTTTTTTTTATTGTTTAGCTATTCTTTCCTCAATTTTTGTAGGAATAATGAAAGGAAGCAAGTCTCCATGACTTGGCTGTGAGGTAGGTATATAGGCAGGACAAGGGTTGAAACTGAGTGTATGCACGTCTGCCTCTGAGTTTTGTGTACATTACATAACTACATGGTCTCCCAACACCTGGCAAATATTTTTTTAGTTCGTTGTTTTATGACTCATGAAACAGTTGTAAAAAGTCTAACTTCAATAAGGATAGGGTTGGAGTTGGAGAAAAAAAAAGAGTTTTGACTGCTTGCTAACAGGCTCCTAAAAGAACTTAACGCTTTCCTTTGCTCATTTTAACAAGAATTTTTTTCCCTCTTAATTTGCCAACTGCGTGCCATATAATCCATGCTTATTTGTGGAAAACATCAATAAATAAATAAACTATTCTATTTTATTCTGTTTTATTCATTTTCCAATTTTCATTCGCCAAGAACAAGGGAAAGGTATGCCGCGCTCTAGCTGTTTTTGAAATTAGGCCGGAGTTATCCCGTGACACTCTCAGAGAAAATCTATACCGTCTGCTATCATCATGCCCTATTATCAAAAATAATTAAAGTAATCGTAAAAATAATGAAGGATCCGCGTCGGGAAGGAAAAAAAACAATTTCTTTATTATTTCCAGTCCCTAACGAGAAGATTGTGTTCGTCGGAGATAAGTAATATATTTGAGCTAAGCCATTTAATTTACCCCTAGAAAAAAATATCTGAGGAAGAGGTGCACGGACAAGGATTCGTGTACCGCACTCTCGCCACCAGGATCACCACACCGTATCATCAAATAATCATATTCTCAAGTCAGCCATTGCACGGTTCGTTTTCGATGCCTACTTAACTAATAATATACGGATTTGCCCTTTCCTTCGTTTAAAATTTTCCACATTTGGTATAATATTTGCTCAAGGAGAGTCTTTTGAAGGGAGACGGCATTCCACGTTTCTGTTGTAATAACGACGACGAGGAGCATTACTTTAATTATAGAGGTTCAAAAGGAACAAGTTCAGTTTTGGGGATTTTTTTTAAAAAAAAGAAAATAGGTAAAGCGGATGTTTATGATGAATTGTAAACGAAAGTCCCCCAAAATATAAACAGCTACACAGATTGGGTAAAAAAGGGTCTCTCCGATAATTATTAAATGTAGGCAAAGTGAACGGAGTTGAAAACTCCGCAGCATTTTTATTACTCATAAGTTTAATAATATAAACGGTGGAGTGTTTTGAAAACATTTTCTCTCTGTATTCCTCATGCTGATGAGTTGTGTAGTAATTATCGTCACCATTACAAAATCTGGTGCGGGGTAAAAAAAAACCTTTTTTTGTTGGGGGTTTCAGTGCTCAGGAGGGACAGTTTCCAGTGAGGTACCTAAATATAAAAGTAAGGAGGCATTTTTTTGCTGCTGGTTTCTGTTTTCTTTTTTTTTGACTTTGATGGGACGACGGGAGGATGACGAAAATGACGATTGTAATCACCATTATCATCGCTAGCTGGAGGAATACTCAAAGGGTGTTTCGGCTGACAGAAGACAGCCCAGCTATTTCTCATGGATTTTATTCGTGGTACAGAATAGTAATTCGTTCCTCTTCTCATGAAGCATAGACAGAAGCAGCAAAAACAGAAAGTGGTAACTAGAGAAAAAAAAACTCCGAGAAAAAAGGGAGTAGTATATATAGTGAGTGGTATAGCAGCGCATTTTGAAAGTGTTGCATGGCATAACACAATCTAAAAAAATCACTTAATTTTTTGTTATTCTTCATTTGCCTTCTGCTGATTGCTGACGATGAGTTCATTACACGACAACAGAAAACGGAGAGGGAAGATAGAGAATGAAGATGGTATTGGTGGTGGTAGTGGTATGTGAGGGTGTTCGTGTGGTAAGAAAGGAAATGACTTGTTTTTATGGGAGAAATGGATCATTAAAACTTTACACGAAAAGGGATATTTCCACCTATGTATGTACAAGCAAAACTATTTATTTTTTCTTTATTAAAAAGTGTTGTAAAAAGAGAAAAAAAGAGAATGCTCAGCACTATCAAAACCATCGGACACTGGAACCTTCTCAAACTACAAGTTTAAGCATGGCAATGGTTGATACAAATTTTTTGTATATTTTTTTTATTGATATTCAGTTCCGCTGTACTTTGGAATTCAATATCAAAGACAAAAAAATATCACCCAAACTTCCGCTCTTTTTCCCCTCATACATTATTTAAGGGAATGCACGCTGCGCGATTAAGATTGCGGATGTATGACTGGTTTCCACTAGTTCAAGTTGTACTTGAACTGTATCCGATCCTATGTGATCATGTAACACTTTGCATAAAATATTAATGCGGACAAATAAAGAAAACAAGCGAGGATACAATAAAAAAAAATAAGAATGAGGAAAACAAGATGAGCAGAATATGGATTTTATTTCTTTATTTCTAAACTAACAACAAACAGCCACAGAGAAAAGAGCTGTAATTGTATTCCCTTTTCTTCTTCCAAACTCTCGGCCTTTTCAGGACAGAGCTATTCTCATTTTAATCTTTACGCAGTTTACATACAAACAAACAAGCAGGCTAACCTGAAAAGACAAACATTTTTATTGCAAGGGGAAAATAAGAGGATTACTCCGTTTCATGATCATGATCACAGCTCAGAAAAAGGTTGTAACATGATCTGCTCTATTTTTTATTCTACTACCTATTATAAAGAGCGATACAGTTTTGTTTTCGCACATATATAAATGCCAAACAGCTCAAATAAATAGTTTTTTCTGAATATTTTTTTTTCTCTAGATAACAAAAATTTTTTTTAGAAAAAAATTTCCATACATATTCCATTCAATATCCACAGCTGTAAGGAAAAAGGACCTCTTAACCCCCTTTCACGAACCACTTCTCCAGAATGATAAGAGCATTGACGATTGAGACAAGGAATTGCTAGATCATTTTTTTTTAAAAAATATCTTTGTTCCACTCCAATATTTTTTTTACTCATTCTGTCCGTACTCACATATTATCATCATTCTGAAAGGAAATGGCACAGAAGAACAAAAAAAATGTTT
>JAHZND010003370.1:0-13558 GCA_027744115.1 Acrocyrtus sp. NNG-2020 | reverse complement strand
AGATTGAATGCTTTGCTTTATCTTTTCAATCAATACATTCGCATTCCTATGCCAAAATACGAAATGAACTGATTTTCCTCTTATGTATACCGCATTCAAACGTACGTTTGCATTATGATGAATGACATCTCTGCGAATAAAATGTCAGGAAATATGTCGGTCTTCATATCAATTTTCGACCTTGTGGGATTCATGAGGCAAGTAGTCTGAAAATAATATACCTATGTAGTTTTGAGAAACCACAGATTAAAACTTCCTAATTGCTTATGACCGTTTCCGCGCTTCAAAAATCAAAAACAATACATTTATCACGGCGTATATTTGGAAAGTACTTCACATAAACTTGCATAAACAGGTGAACTAGAATAGTGAACAATAGCACTTGAATCATAACAGCAGTAAGTTGGGAGATCTTTGAATCTTTGAGCTTTGTTTGATTCTTCTCTACATTTTCAAAAATGTATCCTAATCTTGCTATAATCCCATAATGATTGTGATTACATTTGATAGTTGATTGATCGGGGATTTTTTATAAATATTTTGTTGATAATATAATACCGTTAGGAGGACCAAAAGCTGCTTTCAGCTCATCAAAATTGTGCATGCAATGCAAAGGTTAATTGCATGCTTGAATTTTAAACTTGCCAATGAAGCGTTATGTCATTTACTCATGTCAGAAATATCAATTTGCAAAGATTATCACCAAGATCATCAACCAATGCTTCCATGAAATTGTGAATGTAAACTTTTGTCTTCATTTTTCCTGCAGTTTACACGTGTGCATACATAGTTTAGCACATTGATACCTAATGATAATGACATAAATTTGACATGTTATAATAAGTGTGCTGGAAAAAATGTTGAAATGCACTTTCTAATCGCAATAAAATTGTGAATTTTAATTTCTTAAGCATTTATTGTGTTATAAACTGTACAAAAGTATATATAATATTGCCTTGTTACATTTATGGAAATATGCATAGGAAGATAGGTTACTATTTATAGTAAGTTTAACTAACTACACTTTACTATGTAGATTTCAGCTAAAGTTACCACTGGTATTGGCCAAATGGTGATTCTGCGTTCGTCGTTAAAAAGTACTTTCCTTGTGCGCTGTTATAAAAATTAAACAGCTTTAATATAAGAAATAGCATAAATCCCTACAAAATTACTACACTTTGAATCTGAATTTACTTACGTTTGAGGAGTATTCCAGCCCATTACGACTTTCTCTTCACAAGGACACTTGGCTAAGACATATTCTACCCAAGACTCACATTTACAAGACGGAAATGCTGAAGGGCTGCCGATAGACTCGCCTAGGTAATCATATGAGCGACTGTGACTGCAGCTTCCAATTAACTCGGAACATCCCGGCTGACCTGACCCACCGTTTGGCTACAAATATGGAAATGTATAAAACAAATTGATTCGTTTTAATGATCATCATGATATTATATAAAACTGGCACAATTATTCCATAATAGCTGCTTACATAGAAGTCAATGTGCCCCCTTGGTTCTTCGAATCCCAAAAACCCAATTGAGGTATGAATAACATTAACAAAATCAGCATCGGAAGGGTCTAAGCGCTCACTGTCACTTCGGCCCTCAAATAGTGGCGAAGCAGGGTCAAGAGCTGGAGGCATAAAAACAATAAAGTTATTGGGTTAGGTAGATCATAAGTTATTAGAGTTTGGTCTCGGTGTAAATTTCAATCATACGATAAATTCAGTCCTTTACCGAAAATCTCTTTCAGTTTGCCTTCCTTCAAATGCGCACTAATGGCGTTGGCAATATGGGCACCCAATGAGTGTCCAATATGAAAAGTTTTGTCAAGAGATGCAAGTTTTCGTTCCACTAAATGATCAATCAATGCAGCGGTGTACTCTCCCACTACTGCAACGTTCTTGACGGCTGTTAAGTACCAAGGGGCCGCCGAACGCTTTGACCAGTTCACGAATAATAAATTATACGGTTCTCCTCTTTTGGCAAATCCTTCTCTAATTCGTTCTCCAAATCCCCCAGTGTGACTGCTACTAAAGCCGTGCGCAACTATAACGAGGGGTGCGTCCGGAATGAAACCAGAGAAGCAGTCGTCAATACAATTGGCAATTACTTTTCGACCCTCTTCCTGTCCACTGGAAATAGTATTTGTCAGGCGGAATATTAAAATTTGGAAATGATTTTTAATGTCAGGAGTATATCTTAATAGCAAGCAGCTATTTGCTTACGGTGTATAATGCCAGAATATCACATCCCTCTCTATGGCTCCTTCGGGGACAGGATTTTCTTCTTTTAAATGAGCATGAATAACCTCTCCACCCTCAGTCTCATAAAGAAAGTAATCCTTTCCCTCGGACTGGAGCAATGGCACTGCCAGGGCCACTGCAGAAAATCCGGCAATGGCCAAAAGTCCCACAATTACAAACTGCGACCTCATTTTGATCACCTTTGAATTTGGACTGATCTTCAATCTTGGGGAATGGTTGTTCTGAATAACTTTCCTGACGACTGGATAACCCATGCAAAACCAGCTCAGTCTTATATACCCGGAATGCAGAGTCTTCTTTGACATCATAGATTTTATCATTGTGCACTTTTTGACATTTAATCGGAATTTAATGAATGATCACGGGAGGTTTGCATATAAAATTTTGTCTGAAAAGGAAATGTTCGCCTTATCCTGATCTGATCCTAATCATAAAATGCTTACTTTGTATAGTACAGGTGTGAATTCGTGAATATCATATCGCGTGATAACTTGATAACCCTCTCGATATTATTATATAGGTACACTGATATAGACATGCTATTTAACTGCCATTAAACAATTGTCAATCTTAAAAATAGGTGGAGAGTTCCTAGAACTGGATCATGATCTGATGTTCAGTTGATAGCTCAAAAATCAATGAATATGGACTTATTGTCCAACTTTAAATAGAATCGCTCATTAACCGATTGACCTCAAGCATAGGTCCATATATCTTAACTTTTAAAAAAATGAGGAGCCAGGAAAGATTGATGAGAAAAGGATTAATAAAATAACTTCAAAAAATTGATTTATTTCCCAATCCATAGGGGTACATGACATAGTTTTCTTTGTAACCCAGACTAACTTTATGAACGCACAGAGGAAATTTTCGTCGGCTGGCTGTACGGAGATTTTCCATTTGTTCTCAAGTAGTATACTCCGCGAGCTCTGGATATTGGTTTACAAATTAGATTAGTATTTTTTTAATTTCCTATGTATGTACAAATAGGTATAAAATATCTTACGTTCTAGGCGTATGCCAACCCATTCCAGCCATTTCTTCACAAACACACTTGCCATCATTAAAGTCATCCCAGCTATCGCATTTACAGGCTGGAAATGATTCAGGTGTACTAATCGACTCTTTGAAGAATATATGACATCGGGCGTGACTGCAGCTGCCAACTATATTAAGTGTATAATTTCTGTCACACTATTTACCTGTGTGCTAACCAATTAAGTATGTAATTAAAATAATCTTACATAGATTGTCGTCACATCCTGGCTGGTTTTTCCCCGAGTTTGGCTTAATAATTTATGAAATGAACGATTAGGTAAATATACTAATTAAGTAGTAAATTAATATTTTGTGATATTTCTCCACATATTTTGTGTAAGAAAGAGCAAGCATTTAAAAGTTATGTGCTTACATAAAAATCTACGTGCCCGGCCGGACTTCGAAAACCAAGGTAGACAATAGATGTATGAATAACGACAACAAACTGGGCATCTGAAGGATCAAGTCTTCCGTCATCGTCTCTCCTTTCAAACAGCGGCCATGCTGGATCGAGCCCTACGGGAAACAAATAGAAAACATTTCCAAAGCGTGAAAACCAGAAAGCATATTAATAATTATTATTTAGCTGTAAATTTCTGTGCGCAGACAAACTCAACTCACCAAAAATGGTTCTAAGTTGACCACCAATTAGTTTACGATTCACATAATTTGGCATATGACCTCCCAGAGAGTGCCCTATAAAATGAGTCTCGTTGAGCGTCCCTGCTTCTTCAGCCACTATAAAATTTACTAATTTTGCAACATACTCGCCAACAGGCTCTAAGTTCAAAACTGCTCTTCCGTAGTCTGGATTTTCTGACCTTTTTGCCCAATCGATGATGATCAGATTGACGGGGTCAGATCCATTGAGAAATCCTGATTATAATAATTAGAAATGAGAAAAATAAAAGTTCTGTCAATTAAGGCAAAAGTGTATGCCCATTAGCAAATTAGGCTGTACCACTTTTCATGTCTCGGATAAATGTTCCATCGTTGCCGAATCCATGGGCAGCAAGAACAACTGGAGCTCCCTTAATAAACTCAGACAGGCAGTTATCGTTACAGTCGGGAGCTATTACATGACCGTCCTGCTGCTCACTTAGGATCCAAATTAAAAATATCTTTAACTGTTAACTTGAAATGATTTTTTAAAAATCAGAAGCCACACACGGTTTAAATTATGCTTACCGAGTGTAGTGCCAGAAAGTCACATCCTCTTCGACGCTTCCCAGAGGAGTTGCGCTTCCTCTTAATACAAAAGGCACGACTAGGCCACTTTCCGTTTTAGTCCATGAAATGTGCTTCTTCGCTAGAGAAACTGTCTCAACAAGATTAATGGTGGCACTAGCCAGTAAGACGCCTACGGTGATCCATAGGAGTTGTTGAAATTTTGTCATTGTCATCCCTTTGCTAGAGATTTATGGGTTAGAGCAACGCAATGATATAACTAACTGATGATAAAATTTTGTTGCAATAGTTCGGGGTAAGAAATAATTACCCAATTGTACTCGAAAAATAAAGAAGACATTGACATCTTGTCAATCACAAATCGGTTTGGTAATCTCATTTTACTACAATTTAAAATGACAATTTTTGACACTGCGGTACTTGAAGCTTTTTATCAGTAACATGTATAATTACCCAAAATAACTTGCCTACGTGGATTTGTATTTAAATGAATTCTCATTTTGTGAGCGTGAAAGTGCAATGATCCGATTCCCGAAGCAGCTATTGGTGTCGAATCGAGTAATTGCTTTGCTGACGTATTTAAGTAGACTCATCTTAAGGTGATTTATAAAGTTCATAATTAAAAAAAGAATGCACGTAGCATAATACAGATTTAGCCAATGCGATTGTTATGGGCTATGCCCACAATCAAACTTTATTTAGACTATTTTCAAAAATACAGTCGGGTAGGTATAAAATATCGAGACATCAACTTTCTCTGTACTGAAATTTGGTCCTAAAATGAAAGGCTAAAGCATATTATGTACTACTATTTACATCAGTCTTTTTAATTAGTGTTGTCCGTAGGGGGAATCTGCATTGGTGCGTAAATAATAGATCCCGCGTGCTCTGTAAAATAATTTCAAAACGCATTGCATTGATGAAAACTGCTTGAATTTTACAGAAAAGATATGCAATTGTATTGTAATTATGAGTTCACTTACGTTGACGGTGTTTCCCATCCCATTAAAATTTGGTCATCGCAAGAACATCTTCCTTCATTAAACTCCTTCCAAGATTCACACTGACAGGCAGGAAACGCCCGGGGCCAGCCAATTGATTCACCTAAAAGTTAGGGTAGGTGTTCAGAACGTAGTTCTTTGCGTAGCTTGTAAGTGTATGTAAGTCTAGCCCATTCATGTATGTGATCTGTATGCAAGTTGCATTGCATTGATGAAAACTGCTTGAATTTTACAGAAAAGATATGCAATTGTATTGTAATTATGAGTTCACTTACGCTGACGGTGTTTCCCATCCCATTAAAATTTGGTCATCGCAGGAACACCTTCCTTCATCAAACTCTTTCCATGATTCACACTGACAAGCAGGAAACGCTCGGGGCCAGCCAATTGATTCACCTAAAAGTTAGATTAGGTAGGTTATTGTTTTTAGAACTACGCTGAGGTAGGCATACATAAAGACACAATTCATGTGACTGCTCCAAACCCAAACAAAATTATTAAAACCAAGTAAATTCATTGAGACTAACCTAAAAAGTGATAGGACCTGCTGTGACTGCATCTGTCAACTTAAAAATTAATGAAAGGTAATTAAATTCTGTTCAGAGAGAGAAAATTACAGTCCAAACTAATAAATATTTGAATTTGAGGTTGAAATTACTTGGATCGAAACCACATCCAGGCTGATCTTCGCCTGAGTTGGGCTAAAGTGGACACATAAAAATGAGAATTAACAAACCATACTTGTCAATCGTTCTTGAAGCAGGATGTATGAGAAGAGAAGTTGTGAATATGCATAGCATTAGTACATAAAAGTCAACATGTCCTCTTGGCTCACTAAATCCCAGATAGTCCTTCGACGTATGGATAACATTCACAAACTGAGCGTCAGAAGGATCAATTCTTTCATCATCCTCCTTGGAACCATAGAGGGGCCATGCGGGGTCGAGTGCTATCAAGGATACAAGTTTGCATTTTTAGAATAGAAAATTATTTTGAGATTTTTTAGAACAGACAGACATTTTTTTGTATTGTAAATTATGTTACCAAATATTGCTTTCATTTGGCCTCCATTTAAATGCTGCGCAACATGGTTAGCCATGTGAGCTCCAAGAGAATGTCCGATGAAATACGTTTGGTCAAGATTTGCAAGACCTTTCTCAACAAGAAAATTGATAAGCCTCGCAGTATACTCTCCAACTGCTGGAACGTTCCTAACAGCTCCTGCGTAATCTGGAACAGCTACCAACTTGGCATAATTAATGTAAACTAGGTTGAAGTCCTCGGACCGATTTCCGAAACCTCCACGGGTATGTATTCCCAATCCCCTGAGATGATTACTTCCGAATCCATGGGCAGCCAGAACGAGGGGAGCTCCCTTGATAAAATGAGCAAGGCAGTTATCGCTACAATCTGGAGTTATCAGACGACCTTCCTGCTCTCCACTGTAATTAAACGTAAAATTACGGAATGATTTCCGATTGTAAGTTGTCCTTTCAAAACCGTCGTTGCTTCTATGAAGTTACTTACGGAAGGTAATGCCAAAAATCCACGTCATCTTCCACAGCCCTCGTTGGAATTGGGAATTTGTCGATGAGGAAAGCAGGCACGACCCTGCCATCGTCGGTTTCAAACCAGAAGAAATCCTTGCCTAGAAGGGGACTGGAATGGGCTACTGCGCCAAATGCAACAATGACAATGGCGAGAATTCCCACAGCTCCTAGATTAATCTTCATCCTGCTTATTTTTAGATAGTGTATTTAGCGAAATTACAAAAGATAGACTGCAGTAATTAACAAAAGAGAAGGCTCACTTTATATTCCCAAAGCAAATATACCTTACCAGTCTTACCATTAATGAAAGTAATGTGCTTGTAGCCTTATCTAAAAGTACTCGTCAACCGTCCATCAGAATCACTGCTCGTTTTATTGAAAAAAGAGCTGCGTGATTGCTCTGGAATGGAATGCTTTTGTTGGCTTGCATGATATGACATGGTCTGAGCGGAACTTCTGGAATCCTTCTCAAGTGTTTACATTTTTCGCAGAAAACTTCCAATCACTGGAAATCAATCAGATCCTGGACAGGCTTGGGAATTCCTCTGATGTTTATACGATACGAGGAGTAGGTACATTAATTTAGTGCCTAGTGCACGCTAATTGCATAATATATGGTGCAGGAGTGGTGGGTAAATGAAATAAAAATGAGTAACTAGTGACGCCTCGTGTAAATTTTGTCACCCCAAAAAAGGCACCTGCCTCCTTCAAATTTCAAACATTAATTGCATATACAAAACGGCGCGTGACCACTCAAAAAATTTGACCAAATAGTAGCAGTGGTATGATCTCCTGTGACTACATTTCCAAAATGTTTTGTAAACTGAACCTGAAGCATTTTGTTAATATAAAAATTATTATATGGCTTATTTAAGTAAAGAAATGACAACCTATGAGCTTGTTACTATTTTTAAGAGTATTGCCGCATATGTACATAGCTTATTTAGATTAGATATGTGACATGAACGATAAACAGATAGTTTAGTTCATTACTACCAATTTTACTATGAATAAGCTTGTCGAAAAACTTCTTGAATTAATCTTAATCACAGTCCGTAAGTTTATTGAAATACTAGCAAAAATCATGAAATTAAATAGTGCTTAAATAAATATTATAAATTACTATGAATAATCTTGTCGAAAAACTTCTTGAATTAATCTTAATCACAGTCCGTAAGTTTATTGAAATACTAGCAAAAATCATGAAATTAAATAGTGCTTAAATAAATATTACTAATACTAAATTCGTTCGTATAAATAATTTAACAATTTTAACAAGTATTGCAACGGAAAACATGTCCAACCGTACTTACATAATTTAATAATGCAATTCACTTTCAATCTATCATCTATCCTGCTGTTACATTTATCAATGGTAGCAGCACCGGGTAAGTAATTTTATGTCTGATTTTAAATTGTACACCAAGAGCTACAACAGAATTTCATCTCTAAACAGTGGAATGAGATCGGTAACATTGTTAATACAGGGTATCCTTTCACAACAAACAATTCAGATATTTTTGCTGGTCCTCAGCTGCCATAATTTTAGGACTTGAAAGCACCAACGACTCTAATTTCCCCCTATTATCTCCCTGCAGCATTCCACTGAAATGATTTTTACGCCTAAATATATAAAATGTTTATATATTGGAGAGTAACCCTACATATTATATTATAATTTAGAAAATTTAAATTAGTCACATCTACTGTCAAGCAAAATAAGGATAGTAATAGGAACGTGCAAAATTATTTTTAAGCATTACATTTACATGTGTTGGGTTGGTTTTAGAATAATTACACTTACTCAAGTTCTAAACAAACTTCGGAAGAAGCACTTAATGACATCCGTACACTGATCCTAATTTGTAATCAGTTACATACCTGCTAAAAATTACCACTTATAACTTACTATTGCTACAAACAGCAATGGGTAAAAGGTGGGAGAATCTATCTTGTTTTCATGTAATATATTAATAACTAATATAGTCATTTACATGAAAAAACAAACATTTAGCACCGAATAATACACACTAAAAATAATTTACACCTAAACAGTAACTTGTACTTACAGAATAACATTGTAATGTATACTTCAAACGGATCTCTATTTGAAAAAAAATCCGACACCTACAAGTATCCAGATCTATGTCACAACCGCATCTAAACTAAATTGCTAAATTCATTTCTACATTGCAGTATGTCCCTGAATTTATCTTTTCAGTTATCAAAAGCATTCTTTCAATACATCTGCCACATTACAAACACCCGTCATAACAGTACATATCCTCACACAAAGAGAATCCAACTTGAAAATTCTCATTCAATTAATTTTCTTTGAATGAATAAATTAGAAGATAACAAATTTTTTTAAAGCAAAACAAACAAATCACAATTTTAGACTTAAAAAAGTATTAATTTAAATACTTAACTACTAAATAGCTACTAAAGAGCTTCTTCCCCACTTCCTTTTCATTTACGAATCCATCTATCACATATCAGTAACAACTTACTTAAATATACAAACAGTACAAATAAGTTTTTGTTTTTTGTTGTATCAATATCAAATTCTACACATTACGTAACAGTAAGTATCAGTATACAATTATTTTTAGGCAAGTTAAGTAAGTCTTAGAATTGTAATAAATTGTACCTTAGAGATTGTGTGGGCATCTAGTTGTAGATTAGTTTTCATTATCATAGTCATAATTGTATTTAGTCAGTTGCTGTACATCTTATATACACTGATTCATAGCGGGGGGCTTCAGTGATGTCATAGTTTTAGATGTCGTGGGCGTTGTTATGAAGGCCACGAAGTCAAAGTTGATTCCCTTCCAGTTTCAATTCCTCCTCGAAGGCTCGCCCATTATTCCCAGTTAGCGCGTTACGCTCCTGGAGTTGACGTAATAGCTCGGAAGTACATATGCTGACGGCTGTGGCGAGCTCTTCCGCTCCCCATGGTTTGTTTAGGGGTGGCACGTGAATGAAAGCTGTCCTATCCTTGTCAATGCTGAGACTCTGGTAGTAGATGTAGTCACATAAATATCTGCAAAGTAGAAAAGGTTAAAATTGTTATTTATTAGTGATAAACATTTTTAAGACATAAGATATGCGCACCGTTAAATTAGAAAACACTTACCTTCCAGGATCATATGAGATCTCTGCTCGAATTCCACAATTACGGGAGTTCAATGTGCCCACAACTTCTCTCATATTAAATCCAGACTCGANATAAACATTTTTAAGACATAAGATATGCGCACCGTTAAATTAGAAAACACTTACCTTCCAGGATCATATGAGATCTCTGCTCGAATTCCACAATTACGGGAGTTCAATGTGCCCACAACTTCTCTCATATTAAATCCAGACTCGATTACGTCGCATCCATCAACAACACAGACGTTTCCAGTAGGAATACAGTCCGTTATGTCTGGAGAGCTATAGCCGCAGTTGTGCGCATTTTGCTCTACCGTTATTGCCTTTGCGATCCCGGAGACGCCAACATGAATTACAAGCTACATAGCAAACGCCATTTGTCCTAATTAGTTTACTCTATCTTCCTCAAGTGTATTAAAAGGTTGAAAGTTTCAAAATATTAAAAGTTCAATAACTTACATCGGGTTGGTGCTTTTCCCAAAGCTTTGGGATAATTTCCGCAACATGCTGGTAAACCACTGGTGTGTAATACGCGACCACTTTCACTGGTGTTTTTGGATCAATATTGGCCGGGAGGACGATCCCTCGTTCTGGAATACGACTGACCGCCTCCCAACTTGCATTCACTACATGATCTCGGAACGGACCGAACCCTGTGTATAAAATAGTTATCCCCGGCTCGTTCTCCTGCGTTTCACTTCCATTTGAGAATAAACTGACGAGTTCAATTTCACCTGCAGAAAACAACATTATCATTTAATTATCATATACCCCAGTACTCTGTAGTTTAACTACGTATTATATTTAAATCTTATCACACTTCTAACGCCTATTTTTCTTGCTCTTACCGTCTACTTTCATATTGCACAAGTGAAGTCTAGTTGCCTCCCTTCCAGCTGATCAATTTAGGCCACTGTAAATTGGACTGGATTGATCTCACCTACTCCTCCACTGAAACTTTTTCCGAGTTGCAAACTCTTCAAGCGTATTCTACAAAACCATTTTCATTTACCAATAACAACTACAGATAGTCCAGATTTATAAATCTGAATTTACACCAAATTTTACTTCCGAAGATACATTACAAAAATATATATTATACCTCTGTCCCAATCTGGTACTTCTTTTTAAATTGATTTTTTTTCTTTAATCTGGCAGACACCGTTTCCTGGAAGACCCCTTCCTCCCCAGATATTTTCCCAATTACCTAATTCCGCACTTTTACTCCCTACTCTATTTCTCGTATTAAAAATTGGTCTAGTGTCGCCAAATCTTCCCCTTCATTTAACTTTCCCACTTATCATCTCTCTTCTCTTTCCCACCTCCCACAAACAACTCCAACCATTTAATATTTTCCTCTTCTTCTTCCCTTCCCTTCCAAAATAATATTCCTGCCTTTCTCCCCCTAACAAAAAAATATTATCTAACTTTCTCCAGCAGTTTTCTTCCGTTCTTCTCTATCTGGAAAATTCCATTCTCACCACCCTCTTCTTCTCTACTATTCCCAGAGTCAAGTCCCCTTCTCATTTAATCTCATTTCAACTAAGACCTCTCCACAAATAAATAACTATCCTCTCCATTTAAATTATCCTCACAATCAGCAAAAACAAGAGCTATATTCCCAGCAAAATAACAGCCTTTTTTTTATCCTATCCTCATTTCTTCTCTTCTCGACTGACGATGATAATTATTGTACAATTTTTTTTTCTTCTCTCGTTGCTGTTCCTCTCAGCTCACTCTTCTTGGCTCTCCTGCACACAAAAAAAAGACTTCTCTTCAGCTTCACTCTGTTGATGTTTTTGTTGCTGTTTTAAGAAAGTCTATACAAAAAAAAAGTTTCACATTAAAAACCCCTCTCATATCCCTTTTTAATCTAAAGAGAGTTCTCGTTCTCTCCTCAGTTCTCAGCTCTCAGGTCTGCAAAAAAATACAAATCTAGGAAAAAGTACTGTTTACTCACATAATAATATTCCCCATTTACTGTACTCCCGATCTTGTGCCTTACATTTTATCCCTTTTTATGGGTACGCACAAAAATAAAAAAATATAAATATATTTTTCTACCTTTCCTAGCAATGAAAATGGCATATGGGTTGAGTATATAAAAAGAAAATTGTTTTTTATAGGGAGACGAGCAAGACCACAGGCGCACAAGAGATTGGAGATCGTGTGTGAAAAAAGGTGCATGAACGAAATGCTTTATTTTGCAGAAGTTGAGTATGAGTATAGCGCATTTACTATAGGAAAAAGCGATTTTTGTCGTATGTTTGCTGTGTAAAAACAGTGCAACATCCAAACCCATATTTTTATCCTGAGTTTGAGAAGAGAAGAGTGAATGTTAAAGCTGCGAAGTGAACCACCTCTACTCGGTTATTATACAAGTTCTATGCTCCTTTTCAGTTGAGTTTGCTGTTGCTGGCAGAATTGTTATGCTCTTGTGTGGGAATGGGAGTTTTGTGTGGTGGGGGAGAAAAAAAAATACCCTGGCGAGTTGAGAGTTGCTCGCCCTGCTGTTTTTTAACATTTTTTAACTCCAAGTTTTGTTGTTGTTGCGAGAAGGATTGATCATCTGTTTCCCTGTTCAACATATGATGAGGGGAATCGCAAACAAATAGGTATTAGTCGGGGCAAGTAAGAGAAGAGCTAGTTGCGCATGAAAAGGGAGTGAAATAAAAAATGCTTTGTGTGGAAGAATGGGAAGCGATGATATGACTGGAGCTATGTAAAAAAAAGCGTTTTTGTTGTATGAAAATTAAATGAGAGTAGGTGCTGTGGGGATGGACATGGAAATGAAATGCGATTTTTATGCTATAATCCGGGAATGGCGATAAATTGGGGAATGAGCAGTTGCTTTGCTGGTTTAAAAAAAGAATGGTTTTGGAGGAGGGTTGGAGGATGTGGAGTCGAAGACGATGATTTTGACTCTTGTTGGAGATGAAACTTGAATAAATATTGTAACGCTTTTTATATGCAGTTTAGTAAGAGTTGTTACAGAGGTAACCAAAGGAAATGGGATCCATGCAAAAATTCATTGGCTGAAAATTCATATGCAAAAGTTGGAGTCTTATGATATTAATTTATTTCAAAAGTATGTCAAAATGTGTGTAATAAGGTGTGGCTGAGCAGTAATGAAGTAACGAAATTTAGAGAAGTGTTATCAAAATTCTAGTGCGTTCAAATAAAAATAAGAAATGTCCAAAGATTTTAAGTATGAGGTACCTCGCTACTCATTTCCATTTCGGACTACGGATGATGGAGGTAATAAGTTGGAGGATGAAGTGGACGGAAGATGGGTAATGACGGCTATGATGGGAATGTTTGGAGGAAGTCTTGCGTACTGGATATACTGCAAG
>JAHZND010003369.1:0-10411 GCA_027744115.1 Acrocyrtus sp. NNG-2020 | reverse complement strand
ATGAGATGAGGGGGCAGGTTATGAAGATCATGGAATGGTCAAATAATGAAGCAAACAAAACGCATTTATAAAGTTTGGGCTGTAGGAAATAGCATTTTTAGACTTAATTTCAAGATGTAAGGAAAACGAGCTCAAAGTAATTAATTAAATTTTTCTTGAATTACAGATTCATCTTGTCCCTAACCAAAATCTGGGAAGCCGTTGTTTAGATTTACCGCGACCTGGTAAGATAAATTTTTTTTAATGATTTAATTGCCGTAAAGCTGCCTATGTCAACGTGAGCCCGACAGCCAGTCTAAAAAAATCTTGCTCGCATTATAGTTCTCTTATACCTTTTTGTTCCTGGAAGAGAAAACTGCATAATAGCATTCCCTCCTTCTTTGTGGGTTCTTCTCACTTTTTGAGGAATTCCACTCTCTCTCTCTCTCTTTTCCACTTCCACAGGACATGATGAGGACACGCCAGAAACCACGATGAGCCATGTGCAAGCTTGGAAGAGTGACATACTGTAACCTTCCTCTTGCATCACTCACTCCTCGTCCTGTCATCCTTTCGTGGTTTTTCTCCTGCACGAAATTTTGTGCACCTCGTGAATTCCACATTTTCTCATCATTTCTCTACCCTCCCCTCTCACTTCCATAGTCATCTTAATCTAATTACAGCGTGAAGCAGCCATAGCTTTACCAGCAACTCTTTTTTTTCTCGGATCTGGTTAGGTATGTTGGGAAATGAGGCATTCTCCCTGCAAAAAAAATATTATTCAGTTATGCAAAGAAGAATATATGCCACGTCTTTCATGCAGTTATGGAAAAGGCCCTTTACTCCATTCACACATCTGTTTTTCTAGCTGCTTTACAGAAATAACAAGAAAAAAAATATATATTCGTGAATGAATGGCAACGCTCCTTTTTCATCTCTCTCCAGAAATAATATAATGCAGCTCTTTTGAGACGATGTGTAATAACGTTAGAGCTCAAAACATATATTTTTTTTTCAAGCTGATAAACACAGAAAAATAGAAGAAAAGGCCTAGAAAAGGAGTTCCTTACAACACTGCGCCCTGCATGGATGAGTGCATGCTGCCCTCATAATAATAAACAGTTCTGGAAATGATGATGATGGCGATGATGATGACAATGATTGCATTATCCTCTAACAGACCAGCATATGACCTGACCTTTTCACAAGGAAAAAAAACTTTTCGTTAGTATTATTACTCCTACTCCTACTTGCTAGATACATTTTTACTACTTTTTTCTCCCCAGAAATAGGAGGGGAAACAGACTATTCTTCACTCGGCTATCATAACTAGAGTACATTTTGCTAATGTAATGTTTGTGAACTTTTTCCCTCTTCTCATTACACTATCATATCATCACGGCCATAAAGCCTCAAAAAAATTTATTTTTGAGGAATGAATACTAAGGGCACACATGCAGCGAGTATATTTATATATCTCCCCGGCAAAAACCGTTGTAATCAGCATCAACATCCTCATCATAATCATTTCCATATCACAGTTTTCTTCTTCCCATTCCGAAAGTTATTTTTTTTCCTTCTTTTTACCCCGCACACTATACCAATATATATAAAAGGCACGCACAAAAACTACCAAAAAAAATAAGATTCACGGGGAGTGTGGCTTATCTCGGAGAAGAAAACAGTGGTGAAGCTACACGGGCATTACTTCACAGCTATCTCTCACTTTTCTCTACTCAACCTACAAGAAAACGGGATGCTGATTACTTCTACAACGCTGGAATAATAATCTGATTAAAATATACCAGCATTATCATAGAAAAAAAAGTTTTTTTTGGGAGATAGTGTGCTCTAAGAGCCTTTCCCTTATTCTCTTTTGTTATTGCAGTTGTAAAAGGAGCTCATTATTATTACAGTAATAATAAAAGCGCACTTATCACAGCCGTTCATATGTGAGATGTGAGCGGGAATATCTTTACGAGCCTTCTGGCCTTTTCCCATATCCTCATCGCTGTTGCATCTCTCCTCCTCAACGCACAGAATTTACGCATGACTGTGTCCGTAATAAATCCCGACTTGACTTGATTTTACAGTTTGTTTGGGATGTGTGGTGGGCGTGGGTGGCTCTGCCCATTCACAACACTTACCAGGAGGGAAATTTTCTCCGTTTATTTCCCGTTTTATATCCACTTTGGAAGAGGCAACAAAAAAATACACGGACTAGCCAGATGAGAAGAAATTTTTTTTTCATAAAATAACAAAAAAATATATATATCCGTGGAGAGTGATACTTGGGAGAAGAGTTAAAATGTAAACAGTATTTACACGGTATAACACGGTGTTATTATTATTCCTTATTACAACTCAGTTCTGGTTCGTTTCCTTTCGTTCTGGAATATGGGTTTAAAATGGGTTTGTATATGTAGGGATAGGGGTAGTAATAAGTAGCGGGAGGAGAGGGATACATTTTTTTTGTGTTGGCCACGTTTTTTTTCGCAGGGGCTATGGTGTGGACACGGATGAGCTCTCTCAAAACAAGAGTGAGCCAAAAGCTGACTGGTTTTTGGACTTGAGTTGAGTGCAGTGAACTGCCGAGAGAAAATACATTTTCATGGAAACTTATGCGACCACGCGTTATATAAAGCTTTGTCAAGTACTCCAGGGAACTATTTCTCGCCTGGATCTTCCCTCTCTCTTCTCTGAAAAACCTACATTATTATACAACACGGGAGAGACCTTTTCTCGGGAAGAAGAGAGAGAGAGAGTGGAATCAGTGGAGCGAGAAAACTTGACAATTTCACTTTGTGCGAAAAGGAGCAAGCCTAGTTTAATACGTTTACCTTTAGGTAGGAAAAGGATTTACAAAAGAGAAGGAAGTGCGCGAAGGATATAGAAACGAGCCACCTTTTTTCTAATCATTTTTGCTGATCAAAGGGGAAAATAGAGGTAGAAATTGGAGGTCTGCTTTCACCTCTACATCCTATCATACACCTACAACTGTAAATTTTGGGATGAGCCATATGAGCGCTTTCCTCGCAAAACTTTCTATCATCAGCAGATTCTATTAAATAATAGAGAAGGGTCGAAGGAAAAAATATTTACAAAAGAGAAGGAAGTGCGCGAAGGATATAGAAACGAGCCACCTTTTTTCTAATCATTTTTGCTGATCAAAGGGGGAAATAGAGAGGTAGACTGTAAATTTTGGGATGAGCCATATGAGCGCTTTCCTCGCAAACTTTCTATCATCAGCAGATTCTATTAAATAATAGAGAAGGGTCGAAGGAAAAAAGCCACATGCACCGTAAGCACAGTGCGAGAGAGGGTGAAGATGTCCATAAAAAAAGTTTTTTTTGGACGGTTTGTTAACTCCAGTACAGCAGCGTCATGCCATTTTCTGCTCTGCCTTCATCTAGCGAAAATCTCAGTGCGGCTGACATTCACCTTGATTTTCACTCGGAAATCACGTTTCAAATACGCAATCCCACACTGTCGGTATTATGTCCTTCAATAAAATAAACCCTTTTTGTTTATTTATTTGTGTTTCCGACTTTTCTCCGCTGGTTTCTCGCTCTGGGGCTGGGGAAGTCATCAAAGAGAGATAGCAATGGCAGACAGGAAGGGAGCCTAAGCATAAACCACAAAAATAGGGAGGAAATGTAGCCTGTAACCAAATCAAAAATTTCATTAGTTCTTTTGATTACACAATAAAAAAGTAGTGTTCATAAAAGGAACTGGAGCGAGTGAGCGAAGAGAATGAGAGAAAGAGACCTTAAATAATTTTCAGTTCTTTTTAGTGGGAATGAGCTTTCTAAAAAAATAGAAACTTGAGAGGATGTGAAAGGGAAAACAAAAAGTGAAATGGAAAGTGGGAAGCCGTCGTTGTTCTCTGCAGTTGGAGCTAGTGAGGTCCTTGTCTTACATAACTTATTTAGTAGTGCAACTTCACCAGTAATTTCATGGTCACTGGGTACAACTTCCAAAAAGTTTTTTTTTTCACTTTTACTAGTTATTGATTGGCAGTGCGTGTGCGGTTGGGACAACTGCCGATTTTAAATGAGAAGGAGACACGTTTTTTGTGCACTCTTATGAATATTTTTTAATGCAATAAAATAAGCAGAATGGAAATATTTTTTTATTGTCATTCACTCAATTCAACTCAAAATGCTGAATTAGTGAAGCCGTGCTTCCAGTACGAAATCAGATCGGAAGGATATATATTTTTGTGGAATAGGAAAGGGAAGCGGGAGGAGTTATTTTTTTCCCTCCTGCATACACATCTCGCACACTGCATCAAACAAAAAGGAGAAAAAAAGTTTTTTCTTCTTTTGTTGGTGGAATGCCACTTGAGAACTTCAATAAATAAAAAGTGCATTTTCGATATGCATAATATATTTCCTTGCATTTAGAGAAAAGTTTTTTTTCCTTTCATGTCACGAAATCGTAAAACGTCATGTAAAGCGCATAGGAAGGAATTTCGAGAACAATGACAAGCCCCTTTGTTTTCGTTTGCTTTTACAGAAATATTATTTTTCGCTTCCGAAAAAGCTTCTTCCAATTCCCAGTATTTTTATTAAAGTTCCACTCCGGCTCTCGTCAGGATACCCGTCTTGCTCTGTTATTCTCTCTGGTGGAAAAGGAAGTTGGAGAAAGAACTTTTGGAAAGATATTTAAAAAGAAACATGAAACACTCACGTGGATTACGGCTTTGAATGATGAATTGTGCAACAATAAGTCTCTCCTTTTTTGTTCCGAAATCAGAGGAAAAAAAGTTCTTGCCCCGCTTATTTTTTTCTCATGTACCTACATCATGGATTATTCATGACCGGGGCATTAGGCAGTTTTTTTGGCCTTGTCATAATTTTTTCCCCATAATGCTTCTCTTAAAGCAGGAACGGTGCAGCTCAAATCCCATATCCTGACATGAGAAAGTCTTTGACTTTCCGCCGTATTTTGGAAGGGGATTGTCCAATGCCACAAATTGCAACAGCAACACCTACTAATTTAGTCATTGTTGGGAAAAGTGATTATAATTTTATGTACTGCTAAGACTGCTCACGAAACTCTGCCTTTTATTTAATGGGCTGTTATGGGCTCCTCCTGCCCTATCCAAAAATATTTTTTTAAATACAAGTTTATGCAAAAGTTGGGAAAAGTCGGGGCATTCCCGAGCCAATAAAAGAATACATTACGACCACACAACAACTTTATCCCTTTGTTTCCCGAAGCTTTGCTAGTAGGGAAAAGATCAAAGAGAAGCGTAAAAGTCCGTTTGTCCGTAAAGACAAGAGGAAAAGAAAAGAGTTATTTAGCAGGCTTATTTTATTCTTGTCTGGCCGTCCCTACACATTGTTTTGACGCGTGTCGTCGTAGCCTCTTCTTCTTCTGCCTTCTACTTTGCGCCTTTTGCAGCTCGCCTTCTCTGCATCCGCAACTTTTTCTCGTTTTACGACTCCCCTGCCTAGCTCATATACTCCTCATGTTTGTGAATAGTGCATGTCGGGAAAAGTTCGACTTTTCTCTTTTTCCAGGAAGTGAGATAGACTGAAAAGCGGAGCATTTCCTTCCCCTTCTTACTCAGCCAAAAAATAGGGAACCATCTCTCTACTCCCTTTCCCTTTTGTTGCTGAGTTGCTGCAACTTGTAAGAAAATTTATTATGACTCAAGTTGGTATAATGTCCTTGTTGAAATGCAGAGAGTGGCGAAGAAAGAATTTTTCTGTGTGTGTGCCTCTCATATAGCTTCTGCCTCTTTTGTCTTCCACTTTCACCATCATGACCATCATTATTGCATTAGTGAGAGTATAAAAGATAATATTGTGTGTGAGGGACTTGTCGTCCGCAAATGAGGACAAACTACTCAAGAGTCCGCAGAGGAGGCTAGCCTGGAATGAAAAAAATGGTGGTGCGTAAGGGAAGGTCTTTTAATGCCACAACGACCATAATACGGGCGACTTGGAGAGGTTTCGTAACTAGTTCCATTTCGCTCCCATCATCGTCATCATTATCACCGCAACCAACTCACGATTAGACCGAACAACTGCCATTTCTTTTTTCTCGCCATTTTTTGCCGCGCTTGCACTAAAGCTCGGCGTGTCTGAAAAGAAAAAAAAATAGTTGCATGATGATCATTTTTTTGCAGCTATCCTCCTCTCTTGCTTAGCTTTGGAGGGAACGTCATGCTAAAATGTTTTTGAAATAGTGAAAAGTTGATGTCATTAACAAAAGTTGTGTGCTTAGCAGAAATTTTTCTCTGCGCTATTCTCCATTCCAAATGACACTGCCCTGGGAATACACATTTTTCCAGGGAAATAATGCTGAGTTGGCAGTTCTTCAAAAATTTCAATGCACCTCGTCTTATAACAGCCTTGATGCAAATGTGCATGGACGTACGTGTAGCTAGCAAAAAATAGTTTTCCTTTTTCACATACTACCTACCTACAGTGACGAGACGGAGTAATTAACCAGCAGTAAATAATTGTGCCAAAGGCACTACTAAAACAGAGAACGGAATAATTAGAAAAAAGGTGTTTTCCTCAAAATTGAAAGTGTGTGTGTGTGTTGGGAAGACTCTCACGAGCATTACATTGCTGCAAACATAACGCCACACAAAAGCGTTTCAATTTTGCAAAAAGGAGTAAAGTTAAAGCTTGCTTGGAGCAAGCACGAAAAAAGTGTGTGGGATGCCAAAACGCGAGAGACGAGATTAGTTGTAGTGTGTCTGCCCCTCCTCTTCTAATGTCAGTTTTTCTCAATGATTAATGCCTACGTACATTTTGAGTGCAAACACATAGAAGCCTTACAATAATGAAAGAAAATGAAATGCTTTACAAAAGTAGAAATTCGCCGGTGGCCACCAGAAAGCACTATACGCAGTAAGCACTCCGTAAATGTTTTTTTGGTGTGCCTTATGATGAATTAAAGATGTGCTATTTTTTGTCAAATTAGCAGGAAAATACAAGAGAAAAAATAATAGTTACATACATGTGTCAGAAAAAAAGTTGTTTTTTTCTTTGCAGCTTCTCCCCAAGACAGCCGGATTTGCTGCGCTCTGTTCGCTGATGAATGTTTGTTTGATTAAATGAAGGATTTGACACGATGCGTCGTGTCGTCATCCTCGTGATAGAGATAACGCCTCCTTCTTTTCTCTACAAATAATATTTTTTTCTTGCTAGGAGTAGTAGTAGGCAAACGGAACAGAAAACTGCTAAAATGAGATAGGCAGACACACATTTCAACATCGGATAAAGAAGCACACTTTTTTTTATTCTAGGGAGACTAATATAAATGCCTTTTTTGATTTTAATGCAGCAAAAAAATGCGTACACTTTTGTACTCTGTCTAACCACTTTCTACGAAATATGTGGGAGGCTCTTATCAGACAGACTGGTTGACTGGCAGGAGTCACCTCAATTCAATCTACGGTTGTAAGGTAAATTAGTAGAAGGTGGTAAAAAAAACTGTGGGCTTCGTGCAAATCTAAAATACTCTTGCTATTGTAGATAGCTGTTATAGCTGCTAGATTGTTTGATATTGCTATTAACTGTTACAAATTCTTGAAGGGGACGGTCCCACTTCTCTTAATGAGCTGTTGGAGTCCTCGTGAATAATCATATTTTTTGAAGGAAAAAGAACAAGAAAGGGTTTTCGCCATAATGTTTTAGTAGCGCTTTTTTTTTTAAAGAACCACGACTACTTTGTCTCTGCCTCGCAGTGGTTTTCTCCTTTTGAAAAAAAAGTAATGCTGGAAAAAGTGAGAATGACCAGTAGTCAAATAATGCATATATGGAGTGTAGATATGAGATATACGGTCGGTAATAATCTTTTTTGTCACACTTTTAATGTTTCAGTCCAACCTCTTTTCTCTTCCTCTTATTCGGCCATCCATTTTCTAAAAGGATTTTCATTTCACCACTTTTTTTTATTGCCAGTGCGATGGAACTAAAAGGAAAAAAATGTGTAGCGAGCACCCTACAGGAAACATTTCTACTAATTTCTGTTTGCAAAAAGTGGACTCCGGATTTTTCGTACGAGTTAAACTTATTACTTTACTTATCAGCTCGAGGTTAGATGGGCACAGGTCAAAATGGGATCCTAAAAAAACTATTTATTTTTGTAGAGAGTTTCCAAGCAAAAAGCGTATTTTTTAGTAGTTTGCCCTCTTCTGCCACACTGCTCTCGGATTTTTTTATACGGCTAAAAGTCTAAATGGATTTAGCGAGAGAAACGACAAGGAAAGCTTTTTCCATCGAAAGCGATAAAAAAAAACTTTCTAGTTGGTTTCCCTCCTTCGTCAAAACTCATGCACAGGTCCTATAGCGTGCCATTTCAAAGCTCATTAATTACCGTGATTAGGGAGTGGAGGAGTGAAGTTTTATTGCTACAAACATGACATGACAAAAAATAGTCCATGACGGGTCCCCGACCAAAAAAGCATGATGGACTCGGCAGAAAAGCAGAAGTCGAGTGTGCAGGAATGAAAGTACATTTCCAGCAAACTTTATGGAATTGCAATGGTCACAGTGTGTCGAATGTGTCCAACTTCCTCCGTACGTTATGTACGTATCTAATATATAATTTATGTAAAGGTTTGACACAGAGGCAACGAGCACATTTTGGTGCTTGTCCTATACCTGCTTTTTTTCTAAATAGCCACCTTCATTCTTTTTAATTCCTCTTGAATGACCTGTCGGTCACGCTATCATCAAGTAGAGATTTTTATATGGGCTTGGTGTAGCGGAAAAAAAGAAGCCGTATACTCCTTTTGCACACTTCATTGCACAACAGGATTACCATTAGAGGGAAGAGAGTGTTTTCACGCATGTTTACGAAGAAATAATAATTTTTCCTGAAAAACACTGATTTCTCCAGTTCGTTAGTGTGTACATTTTTAATGGGCGCTTGAAGCCTAGTTTTTTAGCTGGAGAAAGGACGAAAGCAGAGTTTATAGGCAAACTGCTGCCCGCTCCACACAGTCGACAACGAAAAGCGCTCTCACAAAAATGTTTCCGGTTTTATTCGGTTCATATAAAAAGAAATGAGTTGTTGCTTTCCAGCTTTTGTGTGCCATTGCATGCTCCAAGGAAGCCTGTGTGGAGGTCAGTTCTTATCATTAGTAGAGAAAACAGCGAAAAGACTGTAATAGTAGGAGATGGCGGTCCATTAACAATTTTTATGAGTTTGGTGTGAATGTCCTATAAAAAGAAGGGGTGGAGGTTCCTTACAAAAAAAACTAACTTTGCTCCGTCGAGGACAAAAAAATATATACGGTGAAGCAGAAGTAATAATAAAAAATGCCTCGCTGTGTGTTATATAACTGCAGTAAATTTAATTGCAGTGTGGATTCAAGGCGAGGATGCAAACAATATAAATCAGTTTGCTTCACCTGTAGCTAAAAATTCAAATGGCAAAAAATAAATTACGAAAAATGTCGCAAAGTAATAATGGTCCCGGAAATGTTGGACGATGTAAATTTTGAGTGCACGTTTATTCTGAAATTCCGCTCATATATCTGCGAATAAATATGGCACAGTGGGCAAGCCATGTTTCAAGTTGGGCTACAAGATTTGGATTCTTTATTCCGCAAGTTTCCAACAAAAACAAATCACTTCACTGTTTTGTGTTACAAACTTCGACGTCGAAAATATTTTCTTTGATTGAACTTATACCCAAAATATATGTAGGTGGTTTCTAGTGTACGGTTTTTGTTTGCAAGAATGAAATGGGTTTTCAGCGGATAAGTTTTCTGTGTTCAAATAAAGTTGCATCAATTTTATTGGGATAAAACACGAACAATTTGTAAGCAGTGCTGGTTCCATCGTGGCCAAATATTTACAAGGATAAGGAGAATGAATGAACTGCGCACATTAATATAAGGATGAGAGATCAACACCTCTCCGCGTCTTTAATTATCGTCGGTGCTTTTTTCCACTCCTCTCTGCTCCTCGGCATTTTATCATACATTTTTTTCTTGGCAGTCTAAAACAGTAAATGAAAGTGAAAAAAATGGATTTTGGGCTTTTTTCACTAAACTGGTTGAATTTTAATGAGCTCTCAAGTATAAATATCAAATTTGAGGAAGAGAGTATTTTTTGTTCAGAAAAATATTTCTCTTTTCGTGAAACATCTCAGCTATTCCACACAGGAGAGGGAAGAAAGGCTAATGATAGGACAAAGTAGTACAAAACGTGTTTCGGGTATTTTCACATTGCATATATTGCATATAATATGAAAAAGGTTAAATTGGGAAGGAGGAATAACTTTTTTTCCTCTGTAAACGTGTTAGCAATCCACAGTGCGGCAGTTGATGCAGAAGCAACTCACTCACTTACTCACTGTTTCGGTGCGAGTAAGTCTTATTAGGATTTTTTCCCCTTTCTGCTGCTGAAAACGAGAGAAAGAGAAACGTGATTTTATGACTTTTCAAAGTTGTTCA
>JAHZND010003368.1:0-19299 GCA_027744115.1 Acrocyrtus sp. NNG-2020 | reverse complement strand
ATGAAAAAAAATGTCATGCTGAAAATCGTCTGATTTCATAACCCGAGCTGCAGTATAATCCGAGAATTCTGTAAGAAAAGGGGAAAAAATTAATTGGCGCTGTTTCCTACAAAGTGGGAGGAAGGAAAGCTCAAAGGAGCGAGGAGCCCTTTGGGGAAAGGATAACACTAAAGCTAACAATAACTTTATGTACAAACAGGAAGGAAAAGCCCTATAGCGTACACGCTGCATCAGAAAACTGAGATAGCATTCCTGTGCCAACATGACATTACTGCCACACTCTTACGCCCTTACAGCAACTCCCGCAGTTGGAGGGAAGGTGATCTTCGAGGTGGAATTGGATTGGTGTTGCCAGTAATGTTTTCTTTCCTCAGCAACTGTAGATTTCCGTTGTGCCGTGTGTGTTTGAAACTCTTGCAAAATTTATTCCACTGATCCGTACAACTCTCCAGAGATTGTTTTCGAAGTTCTTTTCTTGTAGGAAATCGATCGAGGAAAAGAGATTTTCTTCTTGAAATACACGAGGCCTCTCCCAAACTCATGAATCACACGGAAAAATGCCAGCAAAAGAGAAAGGATTTCGCAGTAAAAGATTCTAATAATTCTGCTTGGCTCTACCACCCTCACTCTAACGCTTATTAGGCACCCTCAGCTTCTTCATAAGAAAGCCAGCTCGTCCGTCTCTATACTTTTGGAAATTAGCCAACTTTTGAACATTTCAAAAAATACACTTTTTAACTTCCTCAAATCTGACTAACTGCAGTATAGCAAAAGTGTCACAATTTTGCTCAAAATCACACTTATATTTACTCTACTATAATAATGCAAGCCTCGAAAATTAGCTTCTATTCTTTTTCCTCTAAAGTTCAATCACTACACCCAGCGCAGCGGTTTACTTGTCCGTCGTTCAGATAGAATTTAATTTTTCACAAGTTGAAAGGAGTAATGAATGTGCTAGAGCATATATCTAATAGAATTTGGGTATATTAATGAGAATGCAATTGTCTGGGTTTATAACTGATTAAGCCTGCCAAATAAAGTTTGCGTACGCCTCTCGGCTCTATTGAATAGTAGGGAAAGCCGTTTGGAGGGACGCTGGGAGGAATGTGCACGAGAGTGAACTAGTTTGATGGGTTGTGTGGTATGTTGTCATATGCATTCATCCATGTATGCATGAAGAAATGTCAACATTCAGCCACAGTTGACTTTTCCCTCTAACTTGATTTTCATCCTTGCTTCTCGTTAGCTGAGCAAACAGGAACAAAAAATTCTTTCTCCAAACTGCTCAACTACACAAGGTTTTTTTTTCTTTTCCCGCATCCATTATTTCCTTCCTGCTGTAGGGCTCAAGAATATCCCCCAGAGATCCGCTGCTTTGCTTGTTCAACTGTTTCTCTGTCGTCGATCTCCTTCTATCCCTTTTTTTTCGTCACCAGCTCTTCTCATTTATTCCTAAAAAAGAATTTTCCACGAAGAATAAAATTGAGTGACATGAATAACATATAGAAAAAAAATAAAGCGTGATCGACCAAAGTGGTAACTAGCTAAACTGCTTTTCTTAAATACCAGTCAAAAATTAACTTTTCCCAATTAGAAAAAAAAGAATTGATTTCTTCAAACCTTTCCGCAACTTCACCCATTCACCTTACATCATAGCATCATCTATAGCATCTATAAATAGGCAGTTTTCAGGAGTGCTCCATTTTCATGCATTAAGTATTAGGTACTAATATGAGTGGCGTATTACACAGCCAAGGTAGCGTAAAACCGTTACAAAAACTCCCTCGTAGCTTTACATTTCAGTTGCTTGTAAGTTGTAAGTGGCTTGGCGTTTTTCGGGGAGAGGAGGAAAAGTCGGGAACTGTGAAGAAGGAACAAAACTGAACAACCATTCCATAAATTTTGAATGAGCTTCATACTTTGTAGCTAATTACTGAATTGTCACGATGGGAATAATATGGGATATAGCATGGCTGAGTAGTTTTTCAGACATCCG
Source organism: Acrocyrtus sp. NNG-2020 (assembly GCA_027744115.1). NCBI lineage: Eukaryota > Metazoa > Arthropoda > Collembola > Entomobryomorpha > Entomobryidae > Acrocyrtus > Acrocyrtus sp. NNG-2020. The sequence continues at coordinate 17,303 of JAHZND010003368.1, read as the reverse complement.
TGTAAGTAATTTGACTGCTGGAAACGCAGTCAGATTTGTATTTACACTCAAACGTACATTTATAGTACCTATAAATACTCCTACAACGACATCATCATCATCGCCATCCTCATTACAGATACATACATATAAGAAAGGGATGATGAGAAAGGAAGAAAAAGAGAGAAAAAAAAACCTTTCCTGTCCAAAATTCAAACTCCTTGTCTCTCTTCCACTCTCTCTTTTCTCGCTCTTTCCACTGTTTTTATTGCAGAGAACAAACTGCTTCCAACGAGAACCGTGATGATTCCGTCCCACTCGCTTCCCCACACTCACTGATGCTAGCTTTTCATGTTTATCTGCCAGGGGTTTGCCCCTTTGTAAGTTTAATCACAGTGATGTTGCTCCCTGCTATGAATAAATGATAACATTCCACTTGGAAAAATTAATTCGGAAAACTGTCTCTGCTAGATTCGTCATTGTCCTTCTACCCTGACTGGATACAGTTTTCTCCGTGCTCGGCTTAAGGGAAAGAAGAGAAAATCTACAAAATTACTAACTATACCACTGCACTACTACTACTGCTCTTACCCCAGCCACCGTTCATTCGGCTGTGCAGAGGAGACATCCAAACAAAAAAAAATACTAACTACATAATACATTTCCACCGCCACTTTCATGACTTTTCTCTTTTCCTCTCATTGTTTGTGTGCTCCGCTCCCTCTTCCTAGTCCGCTCTTTTGCAGTCACTGTCGGAGAGTGTGTGAGCCGAGGCCTCCTTCTTTACTCAATCCAAACTGAGGGAGAACCTTTTTTCCTTATTCCCTAAAGTCTTAACCACCGTCACAACAAATTCCTTATTGTCTAGTACTCTTTTTTTTAAAAAAAAAAAGAAAAAAGCCCTGTTGTAATCAGACAACAAACTTTTCCCTCTTGCATGATCACGATGAAAAACAAGTGGAAAAAGTAAAACTGTCGCGCTCATGCACATTCCGGCTAGTAAAAGTAGAATGGAATTATTCAAAAAACATGTATACCTTTAAGTAAATAGTTTTGTCTAAACTTGGAATATTTTTTTCTTTTTCTATCCAACACAATCAGTCTTCACGGATATGGCTTCAAAAAAAAGTTCCTGTAAATAGCCGATGCACAGTGTTTTAAGCAAGGTATTTGAATCGCCACTTGAGCAAAGGCATAATAATCAATCTTGAGAGGCATGTTAATATCTTAATATGAGCAAAACTGCACATCTCGCTTTGTATCTTTTTTGAATGGGTGGTTTGTCGTGTGCCCATTAAATAACAAAAAAAATATCATCCTCAGCCCATTTACGACTCCATTTTTCCCAGCATCTCACAGAAGGGGTGGATTTTCAATTGGGTCTGAAAAATCATCATCGGCCCTCTGTTCACAATAAAATGAGGAGATACACACTTGTTATATTTGTCAAGGGTATCGTATGGTCTGTCCTGATGATGCTCTTTTTTTGTGCTGGGTCCTCTAACAAAAAAAATGAAGCGATTGGTGATAGAGCTTTAAAAACACACTCCAAGCCTCACGCCAGGAGTATGGAAGTGCGGTACGGGCACTCTATCAAGTACTCTTTCACACAGAAAACTATTTTTTTGGGGAGCAGGCATAGATAAAATGTGCGGAGGGTCGGTATTGTGTGGGACTTGCTCCAACAAGATATTATGATATTGTGACAATTGCTAATTCCCACTTGACACGACCTCACAGATAGAATTACGATGGACAAGGTCATGGGAAATCCATTAGCTAGTGCTTCCACGAGATAATACTCTGTCATGCTCAATTTTATGCCTTTTTACAAAAAGTAATGAATATTACATGCAGCTAATATGAGGAAGTCAAGAGTGAAATAAAAGTCCCGTCGCAAATCATCCGTTCTCTACTGTACCGCTGAGATTTACTTGCTTTCCACCTTCTGCACTTTAATTCGGTTGTGAAATGAATTTTCTCGGCTGCTTATACTCTCTCGGCTAAATTTGCTTACTCACGCATTTCATCATTGACGCACTTTTTTATTCTCACTAAAAGGAAAAAATATATATATATTCTCTGGTGTGTCCTTATGCTCACTTTTCTCACACTTTGTCTTCCAAGCAAAGTCACATACGACAGTCCAGATTTCCAATCATTTGTCTGTATTGATTTTGCACAGTTCCATTAGTGGAAAACGGTTTTGTCCTTTTTATTCGTGACTTGCTAATATACATGTTTTGAAGCGGCTAATATTCTTTTACAAAAAAAAGTTCCCAGAGTAAATATGGGAAAGTGAACGGAGGACTTTCGACAAGCTCCCTTTTTTACCTGTAGCCATCCCAAGAGAGACGAAAGATCCTGCTGAGGATGATGTGAAAATGAGCAAGTGTAGCTGAGCGGAATTTCCAGAGAAGATGAATCGCCTTAGGAGAAGCGGAAAATAAAATGGACAGCTTTCCCTATCTGCGCCCCTCTCCATTTAATAAGAAAAAAAAGACAATAGGAGCAGGAAAGAACTTTTTCATTGCATATAGAGCCCAGTTGCAAAGCCAAACTGCATTTTTCCTTCAGCAAACACGGAAGAGCAAAGAAAAAAAATTCTCTGGAGAAAGAAAACTTTGTACAGTTTTTTTTACTACGTCCGTGCATAAAGTTTTATCCAGCTTTTTTCTTTCCATAGAGACAAGGAGTAAAAAGCTGCCAGGGAGGAACCTGTTCTTTTTTGTGTTCTTTATCATCATCAGTCTTACTCTTTTCTGTGCCATCGGTGGTGTCCCTAAGCACTCCCTATAACTACAAGTTTTTAGATGTACTTACTCCCGTGTAGTCACTTCCGTTGCTGATATCGAAACGAAGGTAGGTTTTAAGATCGTAACTCACGACATTTATTGACCTGGAAAGATATACGACTTGGAAGGTTTACTTACTCTTGAGTGAGCTAACAGGAAAGAGAGAAAAAATTTTTTATGTCAGACTTTCTTCTCTCTCCATCTCCTTTTTTTTACTACCGAATCAAAATCCTTTCCTCACATTACACTTCTTGCTTTATGCTCCCGTTGTTTGATGAGCGAGAGGGTGACGAAGATTCCGCAGTAGAAGTTCAGCAGTGTAAATGTTATATTTTCCTGAGGATTTTTTTTTGCTAAGGAGAACGGATTTGTAAGGAAGAATTTTTTTTGCAATGGTGTGTGAAAGAAGATAAAAATAACAGTAATAATGGTGGTAACGACGTTAGCGTAATAACTATAATAATAATCATAATAATTGCAATAACCGTCACATTCTTTGTGAAGAAAGTGCTGCCACTCACCACACCAACTGCGTTATCATATACATAAGCAATCATCTCTTGAGAAATGAGAGAGGGAGAATAAATGACTTGAAAAAGTGGCTACCTGTTGAAGCAAAGCATGTTTACTTTTTTACGTGATCTCAACCACTATGGGCCTTATGAATTCTAGCGAGTAATCTAAATCGAGAGTGCGGTACAGGAGAAAGGGAAAAAAATGATTTTTTAAAGGCCCACATATGTTTTCCAAGACTAGGAGAAGGAAGACGGAAGATAATATGGAGAATTTTAGCGGAACTCATCTACTTTTAGGTGGAGAAGTAGGAAATGAGCTGCTAAAGTGCCCGTATGGGATGCACTTTGGAAAGGAGGACTGGTGAGTTGCGAGGAAATATTGAGGAGCTGGAAGGACTCTCTTGATTTGAATGAAGCATTGGCTGCTACTTAAGTGAAAGTGGTTGAATTGATATGATGAGAATTATTAGGGAATCTGCTTGTGTGCTGCACACACAGCTCGATCATTTTTAGTGCGAGTTGCTGGTAATATAAGAAGAATCGGGGCAAAAGAGCTTGGAAAAAATGGGCTCTTTTCCTTCCTTTCGACTCTCTCCACATATATTTTGGTTATTATGCCTGAGATTGAAAAGGAGGAGAGTTCTGGCTATACCCGGTAGGGAAAGGGAAAGTTTGAGGGAGAGTCGGCAGGATTGGTTGTGGGGTAGCGGGAGTCTCCGCCTCGGAAAGGGGCGAGCACACCCGCTCCTCGGACTACCTCGCGTTTGTTGTTACACTTTCCAATTACTCGCACATACATTTCCTAATCCTCAATCTTGATACTACTACTAAAAGTTAACTACTATGCTTATGAGCGGTGTTATGTGCTTCCTTTTGAACTGAGCCTCTTTCGCTCCTCTTTCTCTTGAAAAATGGACAATATAGCGCTCTTATAAAGGCTGAAATGTCTCAAAATTGAATTAGAGGCGAACGTTTTAACAGCAAAATTCAGTTATCGTTCAAGATTCAACTTTGTGTATCTCTCTCTCCTTCGCTCTTCCCATTTCTCTGACACACACACACACACGTTAAGCATAGCAGCTTGTGCTCGATTTTACGCACTCACTTACTGAAGATATAGTGAAAAAGTAAATCCTCCGCGAGAGAAAAAATCCCAACCACGGCCGCGAAATATAATTAGCTTTGGACTTAATGAAATTTGTTCCATTTTGAATTTTCTCCTTCACTTATGAAGAAACAACTCAAGTATGCTAAAACATACGGAAGCTCAGTGTAACAGAAACAACTTCAGCTACTTATTTTCGCAGCGCCAGTCGTAAAAAAAGTTAATAATATCCGCAGTTTCCAAACAATTTAGTGAGCAATTTTTTTTATCTTCCAAGTTAAGAGTGTGTACACAAAATAAAACTTTGTGTCGGCGGCCGATATCTTCTTTTTTTCTTTTTTGAGTGCTTATAGCATTCCACGTTGTATGCATACGGGAAGACGCTCCTCTGTCTCTACACTACATCATCATTTTAAAGGAAAGAGTAAACATCTGTAATAGCATTACATCGTTCCACTGGGGAAATGAAAGATTGGTTTGTGTAAGAAAACGTACAAAGAGACTCAAAAAAATTTTCACGTGTGTGAACTTGAAGTGTTTGTGTAAAGTGAAAGTTCTTTTCAGAAGCTAAAATTGTGCAGTCAAATTAGGGGAAACTGACATTTGTGATTTGAGTGCACTCCGTTTCCGTATTTCCGGTTGAGTGGTTGTACCAAAGTGATACGTAGAGTTTAGTAAGCATGGATTACAGCAGTTACATTAATCATCATCACCAATCCGGGTCATTTGATCCTCAGTCTTGTGGCCTTGCCGGTTCACTTGGAGTTGGGGTCACTGGATCAATGGACAGTGCTGCTGCGGCAGGTGCAGCTGCACTTACTAACATGGCTTGTTCTTACGCTGACCTTTCTGCTTGTGCTCAGGTAAAATGTAAAAATAGCTTTGTAATATGGTGCTCATTGCCATAGAAATTTATATTTTCTCGGCTAATTTATCAGGTTGGAGGTTACCGATACGGCCACAGCAATGTTCGAAGTTACCATAGCACAGGGATGGGTCCGGGTAGTCAGTGTGGTGTTATGCGACACGATCAGCAGCGGCATCACCCTGCGACAGCTTTCCCCTCAATGAATTTACAAGGTAAAAAGAAAAAAACCCTTTTGGGGATTTCGAAGTACGCACTCCTCATGTAATTTTCGATGAGGCCATAACAAGTGTTTTTAACAGTTACATCATCCCATTCAAGGGAGCCTTGCTTCCTAATTGTACTGTAGTATAGGCACGCATGCATCATACACCTTCTATCCCGTTCCTCCTTTTCCCTTTGCTGAGATGACTTGATCAACTCATAAATCTTTCTTTTTGTGCTAGCTGCAAGCCTGAGCTACAAAATGTATGGTGGCGACGCATCATCCGTTTTAACTGAAAAAAGAAAACAGAGACGCATTCGAACCACTTTCACCTCTGCACAGCTGAAAGAGCTGGAAAGAGCATTTCAGGTATGACTTTCCCAATCAGTTAATCGTCTTTTCATTTTATTCTGTCTCCAACTCCGATGCTAAAACTAACAATTTCCGTGTTAACGTTTTGTTTTTCTTTCATCATATGCCACATCAAAGTTGTTGAAATTACATCCATTTCAGCTCACTGCTCATTTAGCATAAAGCAAAAGAGATTTGATTTAAGCCTTTCACATATCCAATTATTTTCAGTTGGTTTCGCGTTCAGACAGGTGTAAAATTATCTCGTTGAGCTAATATAGTGTAAATACGGGGAAACAAGATATTAAAGGATTAGGCAGATAATTCACACAGTTTTACACTTGATTAGCGGTCAAAGGAAGTTCCTTCCGGAAAACGTGCTTGTGCGTACGCTCCTTACACCAGCAGCCATCACATTTCACTCAACTTGTACAAGTTGGTCACGTGCATCTAACGTATCTTGGCATACTTGTTCTTTATTTATAAAATATAAGTGTTATTGTGATGCCGCCCGTCAAAGAAAAGAGAGCTGGCGTATAACTTCCCACATAAAAACTATTCTTGTTCCACACAAGTGAAAATATATTTTTTTTCGAGGCTCCCACACGTCTGCATCTCCAGTCACAGATTTTTACTACATATATAGATATAGCAGGGCACAGCGAGAGGCCCGTCATTTCTGTGAAAAGGATTTCGCGGAGCGTTGGTCGGTCCATTGGCCACAGGGAACACCGACTCGCGTCGCACCACACACCATTTCCTTTCAACTATGAAAAGTTTCCCTTTCTGCTTTTTTGTTTTGTGCTCAGCCACTTCAATCTCATTATCACATTTCGGCACAGCACCACAACAGGAAATTCTGATTACTCTTTGGCTACATTCAATGAGCACTTTAGAAATGGAAGGCCACCGCGGGATAAACATAACAAATCAGAGATGAAAGTGCACGTTTTCTCGTGGGTAGTCCCCCACATCACTACATAANCTGAGCACTTTAGAAATGGAAGGCCACCGCGGGATAAACATAACAAATCAGAGATGAAAGTGCACGTTTTCTCGTGGGTAGTCCCCCACATCACTACATAAATTCAAGTGTCAGTCGCCTCCAAAGTAGCAATAAAAAATCAAGAAGAGTAGACGAATGAGAACGAGGTTGTCATTGAAATGGCTCCACTTACAGCACCTCACAATGGAGAAGAAACAAGCTCTAGTGAGAAATGCCTCCGATGGAAATTAATGGGGATGAGCCCAACATCTTTTTTTTTGCAGATAAGCTAACGAAAATAGTTTTCTCTAACTACTTAACCTTTTACTTGGAGGGAAAGCAAGGGAAGAAAAAAAATATATGTTTTATTACGACTTTCTTTTTCTTCACAAGTTCAAAAATATGCAGATGTAATGTGGTAGTGTAGCAGTAGCAGTTGTTGTCGTGCAATTGGCGCAGTTCCCCTTTTCCATACATCATTACAGCTAACTAGCAAATGATTAGAATGCAGGAGGGATTGGGAAGGATACTGTAAATCTAAAATAATAAGTAAAAATAGGGGGATAATGCGGAATGATCTTCTTGTTTTTATTTCAGCAATAGTCAAAAAAAATATTTTTTTTTCGGGCTGGATAGATATGTGTACCCTCCGCGCACAAACAAAAATAGGGTTAGCTGCATTCACTAGTGGGAAGGAGAGAATCGTAGGAAAGTGGAGCTGGGGATCTTATGGTGAAAAGGCACTTAAGAAAATTAGATACCACGGCCATATCTCTTGCCTGGTTGCCAAAAAAGAAGAAATGTGGAGAATAAAGGGATCTTTTTATGAGCATTCTAAGGAAATAGAAGAAGAAAAGAAAGGTTCATTCAAGATTCAAGCAGTTTTCATAGTAAAAGCTATAGTGCTATGTACAAAGCAAGGATGGAAAGCGGCTGGTATAGAGGAATGTGATGTGATAATGGCCGCATAACATTGCTTTCCATTGCAATATCTATACTTGGAGGAAGTAAACTTGAGCCTCAAACAAAGCCATTTAATGTAATTAAATAACGCATCGTCCTACTACTACTCCTTGCTTGATTTCTCCTTTTTGTCTGTATTTCGCTGCAGTAGTACTGGAAGCAGATTATTGTAAAGGTTGGTAGGATGAATGATGCCGTTACGGGCTGTAGCTTTTTTTATATGGCACAACGATAATGATAAACCGACAGAGAAGCTCTTCTGCTGCAGTTTCTGCCAGAGTGATACTTAGCCTAATTTAATGGACGCCCTACTCCCGTATTCATCATTACAAGTTTTTGTTGGCTTTTGGCTTGCTCACTTAACGTAGATGTCACCATTATAAGGTACTCGAATCTCAATTTTTCTGAAGGGAGTATCATCTACCAAGTCCGCTTTCCTGGGAGAGTAAAGGAAAATAAGGGAACGTGCCCTTTTTTTCTTTGCCAGATTGATGGAAATGGTAATTGCTCCAGATTAATTTTTAAACGAGCAATTACTGAATGCATTTTCTTAAATTGTTACGAGAGGGTGACCCTTTTTTGGTGGTATTGGGGAAATCCGAGATTTCCAATTAAGAGATGGGAAATTCTGCCCACGCAGAGATGGTTGGAATGGTTTAAATAGATTGATAGTAATTAAAGTTAAAGTGGAAGGAGCGTCGAAACTATTGCTGCGTGGCGAGGCACAAGAACTGAAAAGTGGACATATTGGCTGTAGCTCAAAACGATAATATTTACGGATGTGAGTTCCGACGAGGAAAAACTTTTAGCAAATAAAGTCATCATCCATTGAAAACAGTGATGATGATAATGTTCACGGTTTGATGATGTCAAAACATTAGAGTAGCTTTTCCTCCTATTTATGTTCGACTTAATCTTTTCAAACTTACACATTTCCAGCTCATATGTTTACTATTGTTCCAACTGGGTAATCCGGAGAGCAAGCAAGGCTAGCGGGATGGTAGATAAATAGACAGAAAGTATTCGTGTGTGCATGTTTCCGAATGCCCAAACCTTTCGACCCGTTCCACCCGAAAGTGAAGAAGCATTATTTTTGGAGAGAGGTGGAAAGATGAGAAATGACACCAGCAAAGCAATATAAAATAGTGGGGAAGAATTGTTTGGAGGGATCAAACTAACCAGAAAAAATGCTCCCTTCCACTTCCACTCACGATCAAAAACCATGCAGACCAAGAAACCAACACTGGAAAAGAAAAAAAAAATGAATTGATATTGTATTGCAGCATTATGAATGTGGACATGTGGCTCACTATGACTTTATCCAGTCAACCAAAAAAGACCCTTTCTTACTCTATGGTAATGGCTGAGAGGGACATACTAGATCATATAAATTCACTTAAATTGGCGAGACAATGTCGAAAAAAGTAGCTGTAGGAAAATGTATGGTGCTGCATTTTCAAAATAAAAATATCAAAAAGATGAGCTATGTGATGCCATTATTGTGATGGTGTAGGAGTCAATAAAAGCGCACTTTCCGCTACTCATATAAATTGATGTAGCTCGTAAGGAATCAAAAAATATTTTGGAGAATAGAAAAAAAATGGTTTTAGAGTGGCGTGCAATTTTTCCTTAAAAGAATTTTGTCGTTTTTCATGCATACATAAAAATGCTACTATTTTCTTAGGAAATATCTCTACAAATGATTGTAGATCGAGGAGAAACTCAATTCATGTCATAATTTCTTATCTTGAAATATTTCTTTGTAGATTTCATCACAGAAATCAGCGCGTCTAATTTAGCAGCAGGGATATATATCTATTTAAGTTTTTATCACGTTTTTATATAGTAAAGCGCATTTCGTTTCAATTTGCATACCCGAAGTACTCTGAGCACTAATGATAAGAGTTGTTTCTTTAAGAGGGAGCGGAATAGTCCTGCTAAATTAGCTGTGTCAACAGTGACAGGTGGCAGGATGCAAACAGAAAGGAAGATCGGGAATGTTTTATTTTGTCAAATGTCAAAGTTAAACAAGAAAAGGGTAAATGGAAAAATATGGACTCGAAAGTGTCGAGAAGGACTAGCCCTACTCTTTAATCCCTGTCCCTACCCGGGAGCATTACAATGCGAGAGATTAGGGGAATGACAAATGTATGACTTAATAATCTCGACCAGCGAGGACAAAACTTTTAAACGACTTACGAAAACCATGACATCCATTTTTTAAAAAAAAAATATGTAGTAACATTGACAGATGGAACTTTGGAATGGAGAGAGAACACAAGTTAAAAGTGTACGAACACGAGAATAATTAGATTTGTTAAGTATTGAATAATACCGCTCATTATTTGTAGTGTGTCGGTCATACGAGTGTGAAAAGTAAATGAGGCTTAACGTGAGCCATCCTTTTTTATGCCTGGCTCATTGATCATAATTTTAGACAGAAGTGGAGCTGAGCTGGGGTGTTCTGTGCAACTATTCATAAAAAAAACTCAGCTGACATGTGTTATTAGCTACTATTATTAATACTGAAAGTGAATTTTTTTCTCCATATTTTCATTCCAGGTTTGGTTCCAGAACCGACGTGCCAAGTTCAGGAAGCAAGAACGTCTTGCTCAACAGAAGCAGAGCTCTAACGGGAATTCAAATGGATCGAACAGCTCACAAAACTCCTCCGGAAACAATAACAATAACACAGGAAGCACTACCATAGATGGAATTAATCCTTCCAACCTTAAATCTCAAGCCAATTCAGATATGAATGGAAAAGCTTCAAAGGAAAATTCCAAAGTAGAGTCTGCAGGTATGTTCCCCAAGTAGGGAGTTTTTTATACGTAAAACCTGAAATTCAAAATAATTCTATGCGTACTAAAAAAAAGGCCGTGATAGAGGGGCAAACAGGGGAAATCAGGAAAGTTAATTTTTGTGATTTTACACAACAGCAAGTAGCGCTCATAACTGAATCAGCATTAAGCAGAATTGGTCAAAATTTGCAATAAAATATCAATTTGAACAATTTAGCATTTCTCCAGTTAGGGAAAAATATCTTTTGCTGAATGCTCGCTTGCCGAGTGTAGTATTTTTTTTTTTGCTGGAGGAAATCTAGCATCATGGAATTTTGGAGGAGAGAGAAAAGTACTCGTTCCAGTTGTTTCTTGAGCATAGTGGATAGGTACGCTGTAGCAGTTTTCCTTTCAGTTTCCCTACATCTGGTGCAATGTTTGGATGGTTCTGGCATTGGTTTCGTACTAGCACTTTTTGTTTCTTTGGGCATCATGTGGCATGGAGTGGTTACTTGACATTAAGTGAGATAAATGTTGGAAGCAATATGAGCCGCAATTTTCTAGATTAAACCGTCACAAGCGACGCTCTCACTCTCTAGACTACTCGTAATTGTAAAAGGATAGAGAAAGTTTTTAGTTTGTTCTTTCCTCTCTCCTTCTTCCTCCATGCACAAACATACATCCATTCAATTATTGCATATAAGGAGCAAAAAAAAATTATATGAAAAGTCCCCAGCCAGTGAGAACTCTTCTATTTAGCAAAATAATGGATTCCCTTTCTCTCTTTCTCTTCCTCTCTCTCTTCCTCCGAGAATATATTTTTTAGTTTCTAATTCCTTTTCCGTAACTGACTCATTTCTGTTGTCTTCCTCCTCTCTACATTCACACAACTGGAGCACTCCACTAGAATTTATGAAGAACGAGTTAGGAAAAGCTAAAAAAAAGGGTAATGTCGTATGCGCTAGCTAGTGCATATGCAATTTTTCCTCCTACAGTTTATAGCAGACCTCATTTCCATCCTCCGTTAAAACAGCTCCTTCTCTAATCAATGTAGTTTCCATTCACCCGAGAAATCAATATACATACATGCACATACATAGAAAAACCAGGGAATGCCTTAGCAGCCATTTTTATCTAGGATTATACATAAATGCTTAGCTTCCCTACAACATGCATATAGCACCCTTCCTTACAAGAATCCACAGCTCTTCCCCCTCTACACACTGTCACAAGCATTTAACAGGCTTCTCCTCCAATTCGTCTTCCTTTTCCAATCAGCTCGCGACTTGGAAGAATCTTTGTCTCGCAGTTTCAGAATCCGCCTCCCTTTCACTCCTATTAGTCATCTTGGATGTTGCTTCACTTCTTGTCATTCATTGTGAATGTGATATACCTTCCTTTTCAAGAGTCAACTGAAAATCCTCTGCTCCCCATTCTCCCCCACTCTTCCTTGACAATATTTTCCTTACATTCCAATTCCTTTTTTTAGAATAGAAATTTTTTTTCTAATGGCGGATCCTACCCAGGTAATGTACCTACGCGTGGATCATGTCTACCCAAAAAAAATTTTCCTTTTCGATAATGAACCCACCAGCTCTTCCTATATTTCATGGTCGCTCCTTTTCCCTCATATTCTCTATTCTCCTGCAAAGATTTCATCCCTTTTCCCCCTTTGAAAAACTTTTCGTTCTCCTTTCAATGTATATATTTTTTTATCTTTTTCGCTTCCTTACCCTCCTTCTCCTTCCTTCTTGAGTAGGGAGAGAAAGACAAATGTGAATCGGGGTTTCTCACTACTACAGCGATAAATATAGCTGTCATTAGTAAGAGAAAACAGCAGGACCAAGTCAGCCACCGTTTCCCAACCAATTCGCTATAAGCATATGCTCAGTTTAGAGAAATTTATTTCATAGGAATGCTATTTTTTATTGTGCGCTCGCCTCGCCAAACCCTTCAATCTGATCCTAACTGTGTGCATTTTCTCTATTTTTTATATATAAAAAATTGCTTCGATGGCCCTCTTCCCGGACGGATTTTACTTCTTTGCTCTCTCCCAACCATAGTGAATAAGCTTCACCAGTGTAGCGGAGGTGGTGTTGTATCTTCTCCATCACCAAGAGGGAATCAATCACCTTGCAAGTCTCCAGTTATTCCTTCCACACAGAATTCGTTTATGCCATTAATGTTGACTCCGAATCCGTCACCTATCTCGTCTAGTTATGGACTCAGCGCAAAAACTCTGTTTTGAGAGCCTCGCACTCCTGCAATGTTCTTACAAGAGTTCGCTCTACGGAAACAAACAAAGCTAGATAGTTATAGTTTACTATATGACTAGACTAATTTGTAATTGTGTTAACGTATGCTAGTCTCAACTTGGCGACGTAACTATCTTTGAACTCAAATTCCAATAATATTGTCGATAAAGCAGGCTGACGGAGAAAAAAGTAAATGCTAGCGGATTGCGTACCCTCATTTCAACATGCTGGTATCTTTCACATTTTGTATTTAATGTAAGCTCATTTACTGTGAAGAGTTATCCTCTCTGAAAATAAAATTCTGTTGTAAAAATATATATATATATATATAAAAGTCGTTATTTTAAATTAGAGCAGTATCACCTAAGATGCAGTAATTGTCGGATAGTACCCGATAAAAATGTAAACTGTATAATTGCGTGTAATTGTCTGAAATAGTTACCAAATACTACCTGTTATATTTACTAGTTGTAACAAAAAAAAGAAGGAAATTATTGATGACAAACTTTCCATGACAAAAAAAATAATATTGCTACAAAATTTCAAAATATTATACTGTAGTTACTTTTACTATGGCTAAGTTAAATGCGTAAAGAGCCCTGAATAATATTTTGTGAATGCACTCTTCATACGTAAGGCTATAATGTACTGTACCCTTAAAAATTAATCTAGTCGGAGAAGGCATTAACAGTATTTTTTTGGTTTTTTTGTGCGTTCCCAGTAGTTACTATTTTACTAGTTGCTCCTTATACTGACGACGTGAAAAGTTATTTTTCTATTACTGACGTTGTTCTAGGCAAGGAGAACAACCCGAGTGTTTTGTCGTTATCATTAACATCCTTAGTAATATTGTTGAAATCCTTTCCAAAAAAAGAATTGTCTGATATTGTACTAATAAATGTGAAAAATTATATATACAGAAACATAAATGGGGAAAAATAGTGAACAAAGAAAGCGTTTTCATTGTGCGCCCTCTAGAGTAGTTTGATGGGAAGAGATGATACTCAAGCAGTGTTGATGCCCACTAGTTTAACTATGATAGGAGAGATGGCAGCAAGCGCCACTATTAAAGCCAGTGCACCGGTTTGCTATGTTTGTACGAAGGAAAAAGTAGCACTGTTACTTGGACATACTAGCCGAATGTAACATTTCACATTCGCAGTTGATTTTGGGATGCGCCACATTCATACCACTTTTCCTGGAAAAATGAATGAAAAACCAGGGCATTGTACTTCCTTAAAAGTGACTGAAACATAATTATAACTATAATTACTGGCTTAATTAGGTATTTTTCACTACATAATATACGTACGTACGGGCGTTCGGCTATTGCTAGAGTAATATACATATACCTATGCAGCTAAATGAGCACAATTTAATTTTGAGTTTGACATAACAAACGAAATGGCCACCCTTGAACTGCCCAATAGGAATTTTTTTACGATTCCGCCTATTGCCTCCTTTAAATAAACATGCAAGGTTACTGTACAGGTTATCATAATTCAAATTTAGTTTGCATGCTATTATTAATTTAACTGCATAAAAGTTACCTTTTATAAATTTAACACGGAACTAATTTTTTTTCCTCATACAGTTAGCTTAAGTCTAGCTTACGTGTTTACTGCTACTATCACTGTCTACAAAAAATCGCATAAAATACGGATCGCATTTGTTGCTGTTTTGTATCCTCCCGCCACACATTCATCTAATTTTATGCAGAGCTCATTAATTGAACTGACATTTTCAGACAAGGAGTGTACAGTCCAGAATTAAAAATTGTTTTTGAAAAAAAATCTTTTAATGCAGTAGTCTAGCCTTTCTCTTTTTTTAGGAGGACAGAAGGACTGCACATTTGAAAAAGCGTTCAGACAGTGTCCAGATGTTACGGTTTTTAAGGACTGCCCATTAGCTGAAATTATTCTATTCAAAATAATCAGCAACTCGATAGCACTATATAGCTAGTAGACAAGACAACGAGAAAAATCAACGACGTCTCGTGCTCCCATTGTTATTTACATGCAATCCAGCCAACAACAGCAGCACGACATGCTCCGATGACATGAAGTTCTGTGCGAGACAAGTTCAATGGGGAAGGATTCGAGATGAACTTGAAAACGCTCCACATCCCATCCTCATCTGACCGCCTAACTTTTCCAGTACCGACCAGTCTCTAGAATGAACCCAACTCTTCTGGTAATAGTAATAACAGGGAAATAGTAAAAAGGAAGGCAGGTGTTATTCGGAGATCAGGTTAAAAGTCGACCTTGGCATTGGATATTCTTTATTCCTCTCTGGACACGGATACCTTTTTTCCTTCCACGACTACCGACTACAATCATCTCTTTTTGAAAATCAGCCTCCTCATTTAGCGCTTCATTTTCGAAAGGAGTTAACCCTTTTTTTATCCATGCATATCAAAACACACGCTTGAAATATATTATTATGATGATTATGCATATAGAAAAAAAACTAACGTTAGAAAAATACATTCTTTTTACTGCTGCCGTGTCTATATCGAGTCTGCTGCTGGGTGTTAGCCACCACTGCTGTAGGACTAGGAGCAGCAGCAACATCAGATTAATTTTATCCAGGGAAGATGTTGATAAAAACCTGATCTACTCTCAAAGTTGATATGCACGCAGTTGAGTATTGTTCCGTTTTCTTCTGTTGGGCAATTCATTTTTTTTTGGCTGCTGGTTGCCTCACACAAAAAAGGAGGCTCAGTCTAACGTAACCTGCTCCAGTAACCACATTATGCAGATGCTCGCTTACCTGCCCCTCATTTTCATAAAAAATAAGTAGGCAGGTAAAAAAAAGTGTACGGCTTTGCTACTCTGTCCGTACTCCAGGTAAAAGATAATCATCGTCTTACCCAATAATAAAATAATAATGATTCATTGCTTTCACGATTAGAATCTATCTAAGTAGGGAAGAGCCTTTTCTCTTTTAGATTTACTAGTTCCAGGAATACAATTTCCCGTAGCTGATAAAATGCTATTACGTGTGATTGTGTTAGTGACCCTAAAGGGTTTCGTTGTTTGGGAATGTTGAGGAGAGCTGAGTGCTCATCTTTTAAGCTATACCCGCAGCTTGCGAGTGTCGTAATGTGAATGTTGCAGTGTATGAATAAAAATGTAAATTTCATAAAAAAAGCTACCTGTCATTATATTAATAGAGTGGGATCCAGATGCTTGATTTCACATGATGCAATAGCAAAGTCCTCACAAAGAAGGAAAGGGATTCATTACCATTTTGACCCTGGACTTGATCATGAACCTGAACCTGAGTGACTGGAAAACATGACACAAGTTGAAGAAAAATAATAATTTAGGATGGTGCAATAGCACTACAGCATGGCTTTGCATTTTCATGATAATGGCATGACTCTGGATAAAAAAAGGTTTTCTAAACCCCTTTTTCTTTTACTTCTCCTTCCAGGCTCTCTCCGGTGCGCAGGTGACGTGTAAAATTTTCTCCATTTACATACCTAGCGCCAGCATTTAATTTAAAGAAGGGATTAGCGACTGGCGAGGATATAAACGTGGAGATCATGTCATGTCATGCTATTTCAAATAGAAACCGGCAAAAGGAGACCTAGACCTTCAAAAAATCCATTTTTTTCAAGATCAGCCATAAACGATAATGATAAGAGTGCTTCCTTGTATTTACAAAGTTCCAGCCGAGGAGGGAGAAAGAGCATCTAGTAATTGCAACAGTCCATTATTGTAGCGTGGCAGGTGTTCATGATGACTACTCATATCTACGAATAATTATCGACTTTCCTCACAAAGCTGAACAACTGTTGTTAAAATTGTTTAGAAAGCCCGCAGTAGGTTGACATTGCTGAAAATCCATATTTCTACACAGACATGCCGGCGAGAGTAGGAATATTAATGACGTCTTTCTAGCACGCAGTTTGATCACTCTACATTATTTTGTTCGTTACACATTTTTCTGAATATAGTGCCTATTTTGCCTACCCAGCAATTAACGAAAAAGTAGGTAATCAGTGCCATCAATTTTCTTGACCTACTGTCCGCAGGATTATTTTTTTTAGCAGATGGGCGCTCCAATAATAATGCATGCACCGCTCATTATTATTTTACTTCCATGCATAGTAAAAGAAATTTTTGCTCCGTGTCTTCACCAAATTAATTGACAACAAACTCATATTTTTATTCTTAAATCTTCACGCAGCAACAGCAAGTGTTCAAAGATCTTTTTTTTTAATATTTCAACCGTTTCAACATTAACATAGCATTTAGGCTTACATAATATACTCTCACACAAGAAACAACAAAAAACGCAACGGAATTTATCAACACCTCATCACATATTTGGACCACTTTGAGTGAGGGTGGTTGGTGCAGCGGGATTGTACATAGCCAAACTATATAATTTACACTCTAAAAAGATTTGTTTTTATTCCACTTTTCCATTAATTTCACCACCTCAACATATATATGAATAGTTTATACTCACACTGGAAAATAACAATTTATACT
>JAHZND010003367.1:0-22362 GCA_027744115.1 Acrocyrtus sp. NNG-2020 | reverse complement strand
AGGCTGAGTGGATTGTTTTTTTTCCTTTCCTCTTAGCTTCTAAATTCTACCTAAAAATGGAGATGAATTTGTGAAAATTCTCGACTCCAAATTTTATATATTTAGTTAGTAAAGCAGCTCATTCATGGAGGGAGATTTTGTAGGGCACATTTCATTTCTGTTTTATTCTTAGAATTTGTTTTTATTCTGCACACCTCCCTTTCCGAGCGTAATGCAGGAGTGGCTGAGCAAGGAAATATTCATATCTTTTCCGCTCTTGTTTTCTTCTTTCTTCTTCTAAGTAATAACAATTCTTTTTGCTACATATTCCATCCACATATTTTCCGGGAAGTATGAAAGGTATTCCAGCCACATTTTTTCTTTGTTCAACTTTTTTTTTTCACTCGCAGCATAAGTTGCTAAAGTTGAGGGGAGCACAGGTAAAGTAGGTCGTTGTGTAGAGAAAACGGAGGAAAATCGAAAGTGAAAGGAAAAAATAAGGCTATGCAGAACATATTATCTGGCGTCAGTGAACTGTGCGAGAACACTACCACCGACGTCACATATCATGCCACTTACTCCTTTTCCTCCTTGCAATAAAATGGGGAAAGGGGAGCCCATAACCATAAAGTATACAATTTAATATGATGTATGGGGAGGGAAATTATCCCCTGGCCACACTTCAGGTACTAATATTTCCTTTACTTGTTTTGTCCATTTTGAGGCAGACTCTCTCCACCGAGAATCGCTTTATACTTGAGAGTCTAGGGTAAATAAAGGTGTAGCACGGCAAGATAGTACGCTTCACGTACAAAAGGTCGGGCATAGCTCCCGGTTTTCATTTTTCCATTGAAACTCTTTTTCTAAAAAAAAGACGAGCCTGATAATAACCATGTGCCACATGCAAAACAATGACAAAGTACTTTCTTCAGGTTGACACCAGCGTATCTACTGACTCACATGCATTCTTCCGTAAAGGCAATAACAAGCCAGGCGCTACTTTTCTCGTCATTTTATTGTATAGAAAAAAAGTAGAATCCATAAATTAATTTCCATCGGTAGTCAATTTTTTTTCACATTCCTGCGACCAGAGCTTTTCTCCAGCTAAGGCTTTACTAATGCGGGAAGGGCAATATCAAGGAAAAAAACCAAAAAGATATTTTTGGAAACTTTTTATAGGCTTTGTGGGGTATTTCCAGAGCACTTTATGGAAAGGGTGCAATTATCTATTGCAATTGGAAAATAATCAGTAGATGGAACTCTCAATTTGAAAGGCATAATATCGCTGCCGGAAAAGTTTTGAGTGTGTAATTTTGTACAAGACGGAAGTACATGTAGTCGATTTGAATGACAACGATTAGCCGAACTGACAGTGCACCACTCAATCTGGAATTATAGAGAAAAAAAATCTTTAAAAATGCAAAAGGGAGCGTGAGCCAACGAAAAGGGTGCAATTTTCAGACAGCCGGCAAAGTTTTTTTTTATCTTCTTAATTTAATGAAATTGCCACTGTAAAGCTGTCGTCTATTCTCTTTACTTGCAAAAGAAAGCAATTAACTGTCATTAATAAAAACCGCAGAGTGTAGAGTACTATGCGTACACGTGAGAAAATGTAGCTAGCGAGTGCAAGGAAATATAAAACATTTTGCAAATTAAACTCGGCAGTTATTTGCGGTGAATAAAGTTTATTTTAAAAACCACAAGTGCGGTTTTTACAAATTGCTTTCAAATGAATACCAAATAGAAAATTAACAGCAATTTCTAACTTTAATAAAAACAAAGTTTGGCTACTCTCGTATGATTGTCAGAGTTGCCATGTTGCTCGTCCCGAAAAGTGACAATATAGTGCGCTGTCATAAAAAATGAGTTGCCAAAACTCATCGAACTTATTGTCAAACTGATTGAAAATTACATTCCATCCGGAAATGAGATTAGAGCGTGCTTGTCTTTCTGTTGGAAAAGTTAAAAGTTGTCATTTTTCTGTAGCTTGTAAATCCGCGATACTGGCAGAAATTAGTGGTGCGATGTTCCTCGAGTGAGTTAGGGAATTGTCAGTAAAGTTTGGGCACAACAACTACTTAGGATTTGAGCAACGACAACTCACAACTTTTCTCAAAATAATTTATGCTCGCTCAACCTTTCAGGGCAAAAGCTCGCTAAAGCACTTTTGTGACTTAAACACCGACAAACAATTTTTCGTGAGGCTGTTATTATTGCTCTAACAAAACATCGGAACCAATCCATTCACAATACGATAACACAGTGGATGGATTTTAACCCCATTACTCACAGGGCGAGTCCCCACTCCACGGAAACGTATTATTTTCCAAAGCTGCGGTAACACCAGCACAAAAGTTGCAAAATGTATATAGTGCTAAGTAAGTTAATTATGAGTGACAGCGTGTATTTTCCAACTTCATTGGAATACTGTTTTTGTTCTTCGCATTTGCCA
Organism: Acrocyrtus sp. NNG-2020; assembly: GCA_027744115.1. Classification (NCBI taxonomy): domain Eukaryota; kingdom Metazoa; phylum Arthropoda; class Collembola; order Entomobryomorpha; family Entomobryidae; genus Acrocyrtus; species Acrocyrtus sp. NNG-2020. Next base: position 19,931 of record JAHZND010003367.1, on the reverse strand, counting down.
TTTCCCATTTTGGATTCCATCGAAGGGCAGAGTTAGTGTAGAGTGCTCTAAATTAGATTTTATTTTGATGAATGATGGCATTGCCTGATTAGTAGCGAACAGAAAACTGTGTGTAGTGAAATGCTAAATGCTTTCAACAAGATCAGAACTCGCTTAGTACAAAGACAATTTCATTTTTAATGGTGAATTGGTGTGGATTTGACGGTGTGAGAGTGCTGCAGCTGAAAACAAAAGTCAATTACATATTCTAATGCATTCAACTCCAATTTTGCAAGGGGTGGAATGAAATCCCTCGAGGGAAACAACTCATAGTCGAACTGTTAGTTTTTGAAATTTTGTTGCGTTCACGCGGAAGCGCACCTCACTAATTAATTTCGAAGTAGTTATTGCGGTAACTTGAGAAGAAAATAATTCATATCAACATTCCGTCTAAGCAAATTAAGCGTAAAAGTTATGGAAGGGTAATTGATAATTTAAATGAGATATATCTAGCGCAGTTATGAAATTTTACAATTTATTATTTAGAGTTACTTACTCTATATTTAATAGAAATAGTTTTTTACTAGTTCTGTGAGCACACTCCGTATTTAAATTTTTTAGGAGTAATCACCGTTGATAGCAACGTTTATTTTGGGGTAGAATAAATTTTGAAAGGATGATGCATCTCAATTTGGCAAACTCCATTTAGTAATCTGCTTGCAAAATGAGTGCAGTAGTAGTAATAGCATAATCTGTGTGCTTCTTCTTTAGCCTAATTACGGTGACCTCTTCTTCACCGTTGAACGTTGACTTTCACGTCGCTATCAACCAATTTGCTGCAGTAGTAGTAAAGAAGTCAAACTTTGTCTAGAGTTTCCCTTCCTTGCCTTCCCTCTCTTGCGAGTATCAAAACGAAATCAAATTCAACTAGTTTTGCTTGAGTTCGGCAAGTACCTTGTGATGACAGATTTCATGTTATAAAATTACAAAAGTCAGTTAGTGTGCCGGAGCTAACAATATTAATGATAAATGACGCAAGTTAAACTTAAATACCAAGTTGGAGTATTATCGTTACTGCCTTATCTTTTTTTTCACATTCGCTTCAACTTTTTTTTCTTTTTTTTCTTAAAAAAAGCTACCTAAGTCGAATAACAAATACCTAGATGCAAATATTTTGCTGGTATCGTTTTTCACTTCCTTGCATAGTGATATATGGCCCACTTAAAGCACGAAAACTCTGCCTCCTTCCTCCCGTACAGTGTGTACGTGTAAACGCTGCAAAGTGCGTCTGTCTCGTTTTCAAGCAAGTCAGGTACAGCTCTGCCGTACAGTACGAACTAGCGGCAAAAAATGAGGCAGGCAAACTTCATATCCTTTTCTCATGGCGTCTTCCCCCTGTCATCAGCGTCATGACCACAAACTTGATTTGATTGCTATTTCGCTTCTAGTTTAGTAGTAGCAATGGCAAAAAAATACAAATAGGTGCATAAGTAGCCACTTTTTTTACAAGAAAAATAATAGCAAGGTAGCAGTTATTGGTGATGATGGTGAAGACGCTAAGACGCTGGCGATTTTTTTTATTTCGTTATTTTTTTTGTTACAAAAGACTTCAAAAGTACTCCTTTGATAACAATGTTTAGAGCAATATTGTTACAAAAAAATGAGATCTCGTCAGGCAAAACAAAGTCAGGTCGACTATCCGTGACCATTTTCCATTGCCAAAGGCGGAATTCAAGTGCAAACCCCATGAAAGGAGTTGTCTAGCGAAGGGACTGGAGTGGCAGGGAGTAACAGTTGTACAAGTAAAAACAAATAGGATATAATAATATTTTTCCCCTGAAGTCGGACAGACCGACCCAAACATTTTTATGAAACAACTTCGATAACATTAAATTCAGTATAGTACGGAAACAGAACACTTGTTAAGTCCCACAGAATTACGAAGAGTTCTTGTGTTTTCTGTTTTTCGGTGAAATGCTTGTGGCTAGTAAAACAGTATAAATAATTCCCCTATATAAAAGCATTTTCCTTTCATGATCTTGTCTTCGTGCACGTTGTTTTTTTGCGCCGATTTTTTTATACGTATTCTCTCTTGTGTGATGGCGGTAATAATGATCTCTTCATCTCAACATCATCGCTCCACAACTTTTACGTAATGAGAATAGCCACAGACACTATAAGTACGAACCCAAGGAGAAATATATGAGAATGCTCTGCAATACTCCACTTTCTCGATCCCTTCTGAGCTTACTTAATCATTAATGATGCTGTGCAGTCCCAATCTCAAACCTGAGCGATGAAAGACCACCGCGAGAGAGCTACAAACAATCTATATAATATTTATACGCATCAACCATCTGATTAAACATTGATGTCTGTTTAAAATGCTTGCTGCGCGATATCCCACAGCAGGTCTATCGTAACGGTAGCCGCAAAAAAATAACTGACGTTGAGTGAGTGATCTCCGCCTGATTTTCATGTGCATGGTATTCGTCAAAAGTTCTGAGTCGTTATCAAACTGCATCCGATGCAACTTGTTTATTTCTGTAGGAAAAGCGGCAAAAATATTTGCTTAGTAAGAGATTATTTTTTTATGAAATGCTTCGTTTCAAAGCTAACGCATAATTATTGCGTATCTCCCTGTATTTTTGCTTCCTTTGTTGCATTAGCAAAGTGTTGATTGTAACGCACTGATGAAAGAAAAAGGAAGTGGGGGGTTGGCTGAAATTTGCATGCCTCGAATTTTTTTTTTCAAGACGTCTCTATTATTTACGGAAGGGGATTTTGTGAGATGAAGCGCTAACTTGAGGCAGTAGTAAAAAAAAAGAACCGAAATATATTTTTTTTGGTATTGATTAGCTGACAAATTAGAGGAGAAATTTTTTGTATCCTGGAGGATGGAGAGTGATCAAGAGATTGCGGATCCTCATTTATGAGATTTTTTTTTCTTACCGGAATTATTTTTGCTGGTTGCTTACCTGGCGGCTATTTCTATTTCTGGACGCGTAGCGCGCAAGTATCCTAAAATATAGTAATTTTACTGAGATTTCGTTCTCATGAAGGGGAAAAAATTCTTGCCAGTTTCCAGCTCTTTTTGTGCTGTGCGCATCACATTGATGAACTCAAAAGCAAAGGTAAATATTCTTGTTAAAAATATAGAGTTGGGGATGCATTACCGGTCTGAGTTAAAGATGTGATACCGGAAGATGAAAAAGGCCAATCTATAAAATATTTATGACTTGACGGGAACATCTTCCTCTACCATTAACTTTTTTTCTCTAGTTCCGTTGTACAAAATTCCAAAGTACACATCATAAAAATCCAGAAAATGTTATAAAAATCTGTTTTTATCTGTTTTTTCCTCTGCACATTTCGGATAAAAAGAGAGAGAGAGGAGAAAACTGGGAAACAAAAACAGGGAGAGTTGCATAAGTGTGAGCACACAGTAAAGTGAAACGAGTTTTGTAAGTAAACACGGGATGAAGCTGATGATATCGTTGGGCAAAAAAAATTGTAGTATTCTGTTTAATCATCATATATAGTTTTACTGAAACCGTGAACCGTAAAGAAGCAAATTATTTCTTCGAGGCATGCTATCCCCTTTCCTCGGTTGGAGATACCATGAAATATTCGTTGGGAATGCATGATCCTTGCACAATATTTTAAAATTCAGATATTGTACAGTAGCGGTTGGGTTTTTTGCAGGTGATATTTTTCTAATTTTCCCATTGTAATTTAATTTTTTCGGTGTTATAAATTGAATTGATGTGTTCGCATAAAAATGCTGGCCACATGCATATCTTCCGTACTAAAATTTTTTTTATAAAACATTTTTTCACTAGCACTCAAACACAAACAATAAATTTGATTAATTGTGTGTGTTAGAATTGTTTCTTTGAGAGTGGGTATAAAATTGATAGCTGCTATAAATCCAAAAGTTATAACGTAAAAACAATACAATTCTAACTTTCAACAATTTCTACTTATGTTGCAGGTGAATCAGCCAGCCTAGAAAAAAAGAGAGCTACCAGCAACGGGACTAGCTCCTCCTTTTCATGTAAGTTTTTAGTTTATATTCTACCCAGAAACTGCCATGATTTGACAGAACCGAAATTAAAATTTGTGTTTAGCATAGCGTTAATACTAGCGTTGACCTAACTCAAATTCACACCAAATTTGCCATAAATATATGCCAACTGGTTTGTTTCATGCAGTGCAAACACACTCCCCACTCCATTTTCTAGCTGGTGAAAATATTTTGTGGTGACTCTTTTAATTTATTCCACGCTGCCAAAGGGAAAATGTTTCTTGAAGGGGAGCTGCAAGAAGAAATTTGAATTTCGTTGTAAATCCCAGAATGTGTTACTGCACAGGAGACGCAATGGGAAAGCGCACACACACATTTTTCTCTTTAAAATATCTTTTTCCCCTTTAACCCTTTAATCTCCCTTGTCACGTAAACGGCAGCAGTAGTTGTGGCATGAACATGTTCTCTAATCTAAAGTGGGTAATGTTGAACTTGTTTCTGTTTTGTCTTGAGATAGTTTGACCACTTATTTTCGTTTCATCCACTTTGTGAAGCAAACTCGTCAGAGTTTTGCTGGTGTGTGCTTTGTGCTCAGTGGCAAAAAAATACGCACGCATATATAGCAGCCAGTCGCAATCAACTTATGCAGGGACCATTTCATGAAAGTTTTTTTTAGTCTGCGCACGACCTGCCATGCTGTAAACATAAATCCACTTACCTATGTCCAATTGGGTACGAAGACTTTGAAAAAGATTTTTTTTAAAAATATACATTGAAAATTTGCCAGCAATTTGCAACATTACTGATGCTGGCATCAAGAAGATTATATACAGTAAAAGTGTGAGGCGCTATATACGGCTTGCAGTGAACACTTTTAAAATCATCCTCATTTTTTTAAAAATATAAACTCACATCACTTAAAATACGATTAAGCTGTGCGTTTTTACGCGGGGAAGACGAAGATGCTTCAACTTCCACTTTGAAATTCTAATCACGTCGCCTTAGTAAATCGCAAGAGTAACGACTTTGATTACCAAAGTTAGAACAAGAAATAAAATGTTTAAGCTCTTCCTAAACTGCTAACATGGGTCCCTATAAAACTCGCTACAAATCGGTATATCACTAATTTTATTTAAAAGCACGTAAATCGACGCTAAGATAAAAAATTACATTTCCTCCTGAGCGTCCCCAAAACTCACCAAAAGGCGCCTTTGGTCAGCAGGTGGCCGAAATAAAAATGTATATCACAGTAAAGAAAAATCCTTTTTTTTCTGTTCTGTTCTTGACTCCTGACTGCTTGTTAATTTGATTCATTTGTTATTCTCCTATCTAGCTTTCTGGTATGCAGTATAGGAGGAAAAAAACAAACGGGAAAAGTTAAGCAAACTGATTTACTCAAATGGAGATAGGATAGGAGCACATATATTTTTTTGTCTGTTCACACTCCCATCCCGTTTTCAGTAAGACATCTTCCAATATCTTGTTTTATCTCCAACTGAGCAAAATTAATTTGCACATGGCGAGAGTTAATGATTTCCCGGTAATGCTCGTTATATAAGACGATAGCGGCNCATGGCGAGAGTTAATGATTTCCCGGTAATGCTCGTTATATAAGACGATAGCGGCAAAAAATGTCTGCAAATGTGGATTTTAAAGATAAAAACATGTCCAAGAAATTTTTTAAAAATACGAAACTGCCATAACGCGAAATCGTCACGTGTTTCCAATTCTGTGTACCTTGTTATTTAGGTTGATCGACTGAAAATAAATCTCGCTTCATGATAACAACCCTTTTTCCTCTTATGCAGCGGTACACTCTCAGTTTCCAATTTCAGTTAATGATTGGTAAAAGCAAAATGCACGCAAATCCTGCGCATTTCACAGTTATAGCAATATCTGATAAAAAGCCAAAATCCAATATTTCTCGGGACACAAATTGTCGACGAGGCAGTGTAGCAGTTAAGAAAATGAAAATTCTTGGAAAAAATCATATTTTTTTTTTCTATTTCTTATCTCCAGTTTCCAAAAGAGTGAAAGAAACGCCCAAAGTAATATTTTCACCAGAGTGTTCCATAGTCGAAGATTTATTGAGAATCCCCGTGTAATTCTCCATTTATAATCGTTATCTGCGAACTTATCTGGGATCCTTCACCTGATTTCAATATTCCATACCGGGCTTTGCTTTTCGCAGCTTTCGAAGTTCGCTCGGCTCCGCTCAAATTCCTGTGCTTTCTTATCATCGCTGCTATAGGCAGTTATGAGCTAATGCGTTTATTTCTTTTTTTTAAGTAATGACCCTATATTCTTGCGCTATCTCATTTTTCAAAAAAAAAATAATATAACGACACAGCAGGACATTTTATTTTCGATTCAGAGAAAACTTTACTTGCACTTAGTGCTTGCAAATTAGATCACGTCTGGGTATCACATATTACAGGAGCACACGGCATGTTGGAAAATTGCATTTATTTTGCGCCGTCCCCCACCTTGTTAGAATGTTTACAGTTAGAAACCTGAAGCAGAAACTAGGCATGCATGACTACCTTCAGAAATGGGCATGCATAGCATCGCAACTGCCATTATACAATAATATAATAATGAAAAGTGGTTGTCGTCAAAGTAGAAAAGGACATAAAATTCTCACTTAAATTTAATTTATGTACGTTATCAATTTATACATTCTCGATGCTGCCGCTTGATTCATTTGCAGAGGACAATTTTTCCTACAAAAAGAAAACAACTGCGAAGCACTGTCGTTCTCGCAACGACGACTTGAGAATCCACCGAAAACTTGTAAATGAATGCATGCACGCATCAAACTTCTTTTCATTTCAGCCCTAGCTGAAGATAATTTTGCGTCAAATAACTCTATTCAACCTAGTAAAGTCATCGGACTTTCCAAATCGGAGTTTTTTTTAACAAACTGAAAGAAGAGGGGGAGACAGAAAATGGAAATGAATGAGCATGTTAGGTACATTTTTTTAGTACGTAGGCAACCTTAAATCTTCATTTTCTGTTATTTTATGTGTACCTCCCCTCAAAAAATAAAGTTTGTCATCGCTGATGATAGTCATAACTATTCGTCTGTTGCATGGGCCTGCAAAGAATGGGCATTAAATCAATTGTTTTCGACTCAACAATATTTAATAGAATGTGGCGTAGCATGAGTGACCATGTAAGGCTAAAAAAATTATTTGTTTGCCCCCTTTCCATTTTGTCTCCATTCGGCGCAAACCATTATTTAGCAAGCAACCTATTGGAAATCATTATAAAGTTGCAGCGGAATTATGGGAATTTTAAAGCAAGGACTACAATGTGTTGGGCTTTTCACTAAGTGCAATTATTTGCTATTAAGTTATGTTTATATTGTCAGCCCATATAAAGACGTGGGAATTGCCAAAGTTTCTTTAACTGATCTCCGTTATGATTACCTTTTTTACGTCTAGGGCCGTCCTTACAATGCAAACACAACTCAAAAATGAGATTAATCGTGCGTGCTAAAAATGTTGCGAGTACTTGTGACTGATGTGTTTAGACTAAAACCTCAAATCCTGCTGTAATATGCCTGCCAAAATTAGAATCGAAAGCTTTAAATATACATTAATGAGTTTTTGAAGAGAGTGCGAAGCGCGAAGGTGAGACAGGCTTATACAGTATCATCTAACCACTCTCCAATTGAAATGTCACTGTAAATGACAAAGCTGACTTGAAAGTGTATTGTGACAATGGAGATGATGTGCCAATGTACACACAACAGCCAGCCAAATATGCAAACTTAAAATATAATTTCTTTTCTTTTTTCGTCGAAACAAGAGAACGGCTAAATTGGCATGCTGGATTTCCAAAAAAAAATTAAATTTAATTCAGCAAAGGAAACTCCGATCTTTTGTCCCTTACAAAACTTTTACTTCTTCCTACTTGAAATGAAGTGTCATTAAAAATTTTTTTGCAGCGTGTCTATAAGATGTAAGATGAAAGGGAAAATGAGTCGAGAGAGCTGCATTAGGAAAATGTGGCTGTGTAAAAAGCGGTTTCCTGTCCAATGTACACACAACAGCCAGCCAAATATGCAAACTTAAAATATAATTTCTTTTCTTTTTTCGTCGAAACAAGAGAACGGCTAAATTGGCATGCTGGATTTCCAAAAAAAAAATTAATTTAATTCAGCAAAGGAAACTCCGATCTTTTGTCCTTTACAAAACTTTTACTTCTTCCTACTTGAAATGAAGTGTCATTAAAAAATTTTTTTGCAGCGTGTCTATAAGATGTAAGATGAAAGGGAAAATGAGTCGAGAGAGCTGCATTAGGAAAATGTGGCTGTGTAAAAAGCGGTTTCCTGTTCTCATAGTCGCTCACTTTTATACTTTGCACATTTTTTACTGCCAAAAATTCCTAGCTAATCTTCCATTAATAGATAGTGATAGGCGTTTCTACTTACGCTAATTGTACTTAGCATCACATTTCGCATGAGAGACGAGACAATTGAAATGTGAGTGTCCACAGGGAATTGGTATGTGAGCTTAATTTACACATGCACAACTGCATATATGAAAAGGGTCATTATGCTATGTGATCAGGCGAGAATCTGCCTCAGTCTATCTGAGGAGTTGCCATCATGAATCATGAAAGGAACAATGGATTACCTCGTCCAAATTTGTATTTTTTTGCAGATGTGAAGCAGATGTAGATAGCGCAGTGTTTGCAAATTGATCGAGTGTGCATATAGTAGGCTATGAGAGTATACCTAAAGGAAAAGATTTCTAAAGCAAACAAAATGCCCTGCAAAAATGTGCTTATTGGCGCACATTTTTAGGGAAACAAACAGAAAATTTTTTCCTTGATTTCACACGAAAATGTCTGACTGCTGAACTATGTTTGCAGAAAAAACGGATAAATATGTAGTTCACGGAGCACACAATCGGGACCGGGAAAGGTGACTAATGTGTAAAATGAAATGAGTTTGATGTTCCGGCTTTTAAAGGAAATCCCTACAGCGGCTAGGCAGCTGCAAACATTTTGGGAGTTGGAAGAATTAAGAAGCAACTCATGTGCATGCAAACTTTTGGAAAAATAAATACTCCGTGGATTTTTTTTTCTCTTTAGCTGGGATGGGAAGACAGTAAAAAATGGAGTGTTATTCAATGAATGTTGGCACTGGAGGAAACAAAGGCTAGAAGTAACTCTACCTATTTCTGCCATTTACATTTTTTCCTTAAGTTTTTACCATGTTTCACACCATGAATATTCCAATTTGTCATTCTTACTGTTTCATTCTTTTGCGCATTTTTTTTACAACAAATGGCTCTATTCTCAGCCGGAGTTGAGATTAACAGTAGATTTGAGGAGAAGTTTTGTCGAGGCAAAATCTGAAAAAAAGTGCATGAGTGTACAAATGCATTTTTGTGCTAAGTTGAATCCAAGGCTGAATGGCTGGCAGATTGTTTTCTCAGCGGATGATTTAAGATGTTTGTGATTGGTGGTGATGATCATTTGGTGATTTGTAGAGTGAAAAATTTTAGGTATGCACTTTTCTCTTGAAATTGATGAGAGCTATGAATTAAAGTTACATCTTCATTTTAGTGAACTCAAAAGTGAAAAAAAAGAATTGGCAGTGGGAAGAGAATCTTAAGAATTGGTTTTTGCTTTTACTGGACTAATGACGAGATTTTTTTTTGTCGTGTTCGTACACATCTCTGAAGTCTGAAGAAAGAGTTGCATAATTTAAGAGCCGCTGTAGCTTGTATTCTGCGCAGGTGTCGCTTCCGAATAAGAGGCACGGAGTCCACTGAAGCTCTCTTCCAATTAAAATACATTCTGGTGCATGTTATCCTCATCATCGCATAAATCATTATTTGTAACCAAGAAAAGGAAAAGCCCCTCTCTGCCTTCTCCACATCGACTACAGGGGCGGTGTAATGAAGAGATATTGCTTGTCTGTGCTCGGTTCCGTTTGGAAGAGTAATTTTTTTTGCGAGGGAGCGATGTAGCGTTAAAACAGCTTTGAAGATAGATAGCAAGGTGATTAGGGTACACGAAATGATTTTGATATCAACGTCAAAGGAACAATGCACAATTTCTGTGCTAATAAAATGGCCAAAAAAATTAAATCTCGAACGAATGAAGCCAAACTTTGTTCTCTTTGCTAATGCCACCATTTCGCTTTCCATTTCCTGAGAGTACATCCCGTACCGTTGTAAATATAGTAAGCTGATGCGTAAATCTGTCTTTTTCTAAAAATAAGAAAAAAGCATTAGCGTACATTCAAACAATTTTAGAGTGGAATCATATAAAACCACATACAAAAAAACTTGAGTCGGCTACAGCCGACTATATAGTCTGTTCCTTCTCACTTTCAAGCAGTGTCATTTCGCAAGTTTCTCAACTGCCAGTTTCTCCCTGCAACGAGGATCCGGTTGATGCAAATGATGATGACAATTCTCAAATGAAATGAAGTGAGCACTTGAACGCAAAGTGCGCCACTTTCGAGATAAATACTTAGTAAATTTTACAGGCGTCAGTTTTAGTAGAAAATCACTGAAAGTATCATCTTTGGATGTTTGTTGTGCAAGCATTAAACTCTTTTCATATCTAACTCTACCACCACCAACTACTCCATTTCAAATTGCACGCTGCAGCACATTTTTTTTGCATTCATTGTGGTCTGACATCACTAAAAACCTCTCTCGTCGTTACAGATTTTTATGACGAATTCAAATTGTAACAAGTTGAGCTTGCATACTGCTACTGCTGCACTTACGCGCCCGATACGCTTTATCTCCGCAAACGCACGGAATTTAGCTTTTCCTCATGGAAACTGGGAAAAGGGCATGCATGCCGAATACTAGAAGAATCCTCCACTTCCACCTAATGTGGGGTGGAATGTGGTTGGCAGCACTAAATAATATTATTATAACGATGCTGATAATACCACTCATTCCGACATATGTACATTCAAAGAGCGCACCTTGATCCTCTCTTTTCAAGTCGGATGGATGCCCTGTTAGGAAAATGGCAAATGGCTGTAGTATCCACATTCTTTATACGCTCTGCTTCTCTGTGTCGTCCAACCTGAGAAAAAAAAGTAATAATGTGCTGTCTTGCATACCTTTACTTTTCAAGAGTTTATCCACCTCAGGTTCACTCTTTCGATATAAATATTATCCAGAAGAGTGTGGATGAGCTCACCGAGAAAGGATATGATGTCCTGAAAGAAAACACGAAAGTTTTCATCATCAGCATCATCATCATCATACGATATGATGATGATCACGGTATTGCATAACATCTCTCTGAACTATTTCAAGTGTAGTCAAGCACATAAAGGATGAGAATATAGTCTCTCCTGCTGGATGAATGATATTATGCCTTTTTATGATCTTGAGCTTTATCCGGGCATGTTTCTAAAAAAAATTCCTTTCCGTACACATTTTCTTTGCTCCTTTGCCAGTTCCTTTGTAATATCTTACCAACACCCTTTTTTTCTCTTTTTTTTCTGGAGAGGAGAGAGGGAGAGGAAGAGAATAAAGTTGAAGATGAAAACCATTTTTCGCCTCTTTCCTCTTCTCCAGTTTGTTTACTCTCTGAAGTTTTATGTGTCTGAAGCCTTCTTCCTCTTCTCTGCTCATCCTTCCTTTTCACAACTTGCAATAATGCAATATGGAGAAATAAGTGCTTACAGGTAAAACCCACTCCTTCCTTCCAACTCGCTATCATAGCCTCTTTGCTAGTTACAAGATTTTTATGGGCAAGAAAGTAAGCCTGGATGTAATACGGTAATGTAGTAGAGGAATCCTTTTTTTGGAGAGAAAAATTGGCATTATTATTCCCCACATCATTTTCATGTCCTTGCTCAAAATTATTTCCGCTCATGAGTGAATGAAGTGAGAGGCATTGTGGAAAGTGGAGAAAAATGATGATAAAGTGCGCACCCTGCATAATGCCAGCTTTTTATGTGATGATGAGGAGTAATGCAAAATAGAAAATAGCTGTCTAATGCAACTCCTCGGCGTACTGAGAAATTCTGCAGATGGGATCGGTCGATGAGGATAGAAGCGTATATATGCATTAGCGTCACACTCCGTACACATTTTAGCTCACTTATGGACAGCGGCTCTTTACTAGAAAGGCTCACTTTTTAATTTCTAATTTTGGCAGTTTGGACTGTCCATCGTGACAGCCGTAATTTATTTTTGCTGCAGAAATTGCAATAATAGCCTTCAAATGAATAGAATTGAAATCACAAAACGAGTAGGACAATGACAGTAAATATCATTATTTTCAGCGTATTATGTGACAATCAGCAGTGTATGAAATTATTACTGAGCCCATCTAAATGAAAAACCAGAGACTATATTGTCTGTTTCCCTTTCATTTTTGAAATCACAAAACGAGTAGGACAATGACAGTAAATATCATTATTTTCAGCGTATTATGTGACAATGAGCAGTGTATGAAATTATTACTGAGCCCATCTAAATGAAAAACCAGAGACTATATTGTCTGTTTCCCTTTCATTCCCAGTAAGACCAGAGCGTGTTATTCTTTTTTTTAGATCCGATCTAAACGAAATGCAATTTTTTCCATTGTTTTCTTTTCTCTCTCTTCACTTCAAGTCCCTCACTGTTTTGAGCGGATTTCTGTACTTGGTGCTGTGATTGTGATGCCTCGAGCGGTATTGTTAGCACTAAACTGATATACTGAAGTCATGATGAATAGAGCTGTGAGACTACTGCTGAGTAAACACCACCGTGCAGTATGGCTACTTCCATTTTTGGCAAACACCAGAAAAAACCCTTTCATTATGTTTGGAGTTAGTTTTGGCTCTCATTGTGAAATAAGCAGATGTAAACTTACTAATGAATTGCCCTGCTAGCTCTGCTACATTTTTATTATTTTTATATTTTTACTTTCATTTCATTTCATTTCTCTCTCTCTCCCTCTGCTCCCCGCTAATTTAAAGCTCGCGTATTATATTATGTGAGCTGCGATAAAGGTACTAAATTTTTAAAAGTTCATATGAATAATGCTAATAATCAGTGTTGCATTGTGAATTGTTGGTGCAGGTAGATGGAGTTAACAAACTTTTTTTTTTGCTCCTTATCAAAAAATCATCACGTCACCAATGGCAAAAGCAACTTTGTCCACATTTGGACTAGTGAGCACCTAGCAGCACACATTTTTTCACATTCCGCTAAGCACGAAACCTCCTCATCTCTCAGTGCATAGCTCTTCCAAAAAAAAGTTTACGTATTTTGTAGCGTGTTTCCTAAAGAGCACTTGGAAAATCGGAGTGAGTGCAAAATTCGGTACAATAACGAAGTCATTGAGAGAATATGTCTGGAAGCACTACACACTTTGCTAATAATGAATTGGATGTAAATGAAACTACAGAACACCGTTCAAGTATGTGATACATGAGTAAATAATACTCGAGGCTGTTAAAGTTGAAAAGTTTCAGCTTTCGGAAATACTCAAGTGGAAGTAAATCCGGGTATGTGCTATGGCATAACGGGAACACTACAAAAAAAAACTCCAGAGCAGTTAGAAATGACGCTGTGGTGATTGTGAGTGGTAACGTGGCATTGAAAGCAAAAGTTACTTTTCGTGGTTCAGCCTTAGTGGAAATTGGAAAGATAATATGAAATAGCAGAACTGAAAACAATCTATTGCAATTTTACAGTGTTTTTTCAAGGCAGGAAACACTCTCTTGCAAAACATAAGGGGACAAGTGGGGAGAAAACTGATGTACTCGTGTAGTGCGCTCAGCGATGCGCTCAGTTGCCATATGTGGAGAGCTACTTATACAAATGTTTTTTCTTCTATTCCCAACCCCAAACTGAATGATTAGTTCTCTCGGTAGACTGGCGACTGGTACATCAGCTCGTTTCAAATTTATTTTTTATGCTGGATAAAATAAAACTGGAATATACGGGCTTTTTTACTATATCAATGAAATTTTTTTAAGCTGATGTAGAACTCGGTTTTTTTTTGTCTTATCGGATTCCTCTCATCTTGCTACACTGCACCAGTTGTTTCTTCTATCGCTTTTTTGTGCATGAATAATAAATAGCGCTCATTCTTTCTCCGTGTGTGACATAATAAGCTACATTACATCCTTCCTGCAAATCTTTCCACCTCGGCGCACTCATTACTGTAAAAAAAACCCGAACTTCTCTACAACTCCTCTTATGTATGGTTTCTCTTGTAATCAACATTTTTATTTGAGGTTTGTAAACATACTCATTAGACAAGAGGAAGGGAAGGATGTCATGAAAATATAGAAAAAAAGCTATTTATAAAATGGCTGAAGGTAAAAAAAGCCTACAGGGGTGCGAAGAAAGACGACAGGGAAGGAACGATATCTGCTGAAAGAGCTTGTAGCTAGCAGTTAGCGAACATTTTTTTAGCTATTCCATTAAAGTGAGTAGGTGTATAGAGTTCAGTCATTTCAGTCTTTATACGGGCAGATCTTATGACACCACACTGACCTTGGCGCTGGTAGAGAGTTGTCTACTCGGAATAGTTGGAGAATTTTTTTTAGTGAGGAAAAGGGGTCAATGAATTTTGGAAGCATGAGAGCATGAAAAGGATGCTATAGGATCATGATTTTAAAAGGATATTTTTAGGGAATTAATTTTTTTGCACATTTTTTGATGGCATGCTGTAATTCTGGAGTAACTGGACTATGAAATTCAAAAATTGGAAAGGAGATGGAGACACGATTTGAAAATTATTCATCAGGGCCGCCATACACATATTTTGTAGAGATTCCTCGTTAGGCTGCAGTGGAAATTAAGCAGCGTACAAATGGCTTTCTCAGGTTCATGAGATGACGAACTAGTTATATAAATGAGGAAATGATATAACTTCATTACTTATAGGAAATGGCGAAAAATTCTCATCTCTCAACTAGAAATTCTAGACATAGTTATTCTAGAAGAAGCTATTTTAAAGACACGGCCCCATAAGCACACAAGTTTCAGTGATTTTGTCATTTACTGCCGCTTCTCTATTTCCAAAGAGAATATTTTACGCCTAGCGTACAGCTTGCCAATATACAGTCAATAATGATTTTCTTCGCTGGTTGAGATCTCTTGAAAACTTTAGACCACTTTCCTGGATCAAATCCAATTTCTGTTTGGAGAGGAACTTCCTATCTACTTTTCTCTTCTCACAATGGGAAGGAGGCGGAGGCAGAGGAATTGCTGATATTACATGCCCATGCTATCTTGAGGGAAGACAGGGTTATTTGATGTTTCCTTCTTAGAAGGCAGCGACACAAAATAACTCACAGGCAAACTATCTCTCCCATCTAATATGGTAAATAAGGTATTCATGTTAATCATTATCTGGCTGAATGAATTCAAGTGAAATGAAAACAGACTCCGTTCCTCTTCTACATGCACGCACACCACTACCACCATCCTATAAGCTTATCCCCTATCATTTCCTATCCATCTGAAGCATTTTGTCAAAAAAATATATATGCCTGCATTACTACTCACACTATATAAAATATATATTTAAGCTTGCACCCTCTTTTCGCAAAAATTGCAAAATGGGAATGTTCCAATCAAGAAGACAGATTGGATTGTATGAAACTAAATTGAAGGATTATGGCGTGACGAGATTAAGCTGTTATGTGAATTTCCCTAAAGCGATCAATTCTATAAACTCAGTTGGAATGACAATATTTTTTATCTAATTGTACACCCTTTCGAATCCCAATTTCATTGTAGAACCCTTCCAGCTTTCCTATATCTTGATTAGCTCAACCACCAGCGACTTATTTTTATTTTGCATTAAAAAATACCGAAATAATGTATACAGCTACTATGCCTTTACACATAGGTAACTGAAATAATTCCACTGTAATACCGTACTAAGCTTTTTCAATACATCGGAGAAATTATTACCGACTACGGCTGCTTCTCTTGAATTCAATGCATTTACAAACCCACACATGTTTGCCCGGGTTGAGTTATGAGCCCATAATGCAGTCTCGATACAGCAAGCAGTTTACAATTTTCTTTTACTAGACTTCTTTTTTTCATTTTAGTATTCCTACTAATTGTAAATCCCACAAAGTCACGGAGGTGAGCTATCTCCCAAGCAATTTCCTGTCATAAGTAGCACTTGCGATTGCAGATATTACACGGCTTTCAAGCAGAAAAAAAATATATTAATTTACTCATTACGTGCCCATCGGTGCAAACTTATTAAAAGAAAAAGGATGAGATATAACAGTAATTGGTGCTTTGACCTAGTGCTAGTAGTAATGGGCATGAGAAAAAAAAACATTCAAATGCCTACCCCATTCGTCTGCCAGTGAACCAGACTGTTTTTCTATGGATGTTCTCATCCCTACTTATTATTTTTTCCTTAAGTTGGATCATTTTGCTACAAGGAAAAATTTTTAAAGTTTGTGTGTGTGTGTCGTCGTTCGTTTAGAATATTTTTTGTGTGTGCTTTCCTAAAAACTGTTTACATTTTTTTAGTACAACTTCTAATTCGCCCGTCTCTGGCAGTGTGATAATTCATTGTTAGATTTTTCTATCACTATATGGTCACCCTACACTTACTTGGCATGATCCCATATGGTCATGATACACCAAGAACCGAAGCTTAAGTACGAAGAAACTGGTTTTAAATAGCTATTCCGCTTGTCAGGCGCTTCATCATAATTTCTACTGCTTTCACACAGTCAAGTTTCATGACTTATCTCTCTAGCGTAAAGGGGTAAAGCACTCACATCAAGATTAGTGGACATCACAATTAGCAAAAAAATGCCTTGCTGAATAGCCTCACGTTGCAATTAGATGCCCATAAAAATCTAGAAGGCAATTTTTTTTTCTGTATATAACCCACCAAATTTAGTTCAAACCAATTCACTTGTGTAATCTGCTACCAAAAAAAAACCTTCCCTGTAAAAAAAATATTTTTTTCTTGTATAAGCACAGCCCTGGCAAGTCATTACCGTCAGATGTAGGTATGTCAAAAACACTGCATTTTTTTAGAAAAGCGAATCTTTTATTTTTGCTTCTTTTGTGTAATGCGTGCTTAACTTGATTTTTATTTGGAAATGAATGGATTTTTTTCTCATGTAAGGATCCCTACAGTGTTTCATAAACAACGCGTTACACATATACTTACGCCAGACAGTTATAATAATTACCTTAGTCGCACTAACCAGTGCATTCTCGGGTTAGCTTCTCGGTGCCTATCACACTGTTAATTACGTGGAGGAGTGGGACGACACTGTAAATGTTAATTCTGGTCTAGAGCGAACAAAAAAATTGAAACCTTCATGTCATGTGGGGAAAAACTGCAGCTTATCTACGCTGAAAATGGGATTTAAATCTGGTTAGGGCATATTCATGTGGCATGCGGAACGCACGAAGCAGACAGTGATTAGCATCTCAGATTTTTTTCATTGAGTTCGTTCATCTTCCATAGATTACGTATTAGATTTCTAGACTAGATGATGGTAGGCTAGCGAAATGTTTTTTATAAAAAAAATTAGTGTCGTAAGTAATTATATTGTCCATCGAGTAGTACTATCAAGTTCTAAGCTTTAATGGCGAGTTTGTTATAAGGCCAAATTTGTATGGCAAATTTGTTGCTTTTATTTTCATATATTGGAGACAGCTTGAGTGCCAAGTGCTTTCTGTAGGCTGGCAGCCAATGGCAGTTTTCTACGTCTTTCTTCCAATTTACCCGCAAATTTTTTTTTATTTATTACACGTGCTAAACCGCCATTCCTAGAATTTCAGTTTGCTAATGTCCCTGAACAATTACCGTGAAAAAATTTGCTCAAAGGGTTTTTAAACTCGAGCATTAACATCGGCAGACAATATTTATTTTTAAAAAGTGCGGTTAAAAAAAACGGTTGAGTGCAATGCAAATCTAATACACTCTATTCTCACGTCATTCCTCAGAAAGTCATCAGCATCCAACTTCAGTTTCCCGATTCCTGTTTGGTAAAGGAGGTGATGAAACTGCAGAATGAGTAGTTGCTAACTCAACAAAAAAGCAATTAAATTGAATGTTATGACTGCAATCAGCAGAGGGAACTGAGATGTGGTTCATACTATGCCAGAAATATTTTTGTGTGTGCGACTCCCTTTTTTTAGTTGAACGAGATGTTTTGTTAGTAATTAAGAAGTTTACGGAGGTGTGATTGTGTGGAAGAAATTCCCGCGAACATATGAAAACGGAGGAATTTCAGAGCATTTGACTTTTTTTTAGATTTATTTCCGCCACATTGAGCTGACCCTTTAAGGAACATGTCGGGAATGCATGGCCCATTTCATTTTAAGTTTTGCGAGCTCGTAAAAGTGAGCATAGTAATCGTGCTCGTCTCACAGAAGCGCAGTTAATGCTTAAAAAATGTACACAAAAATCGCATTAGTGGAAACGGAAGTTGAAGGAGGGAGTAAAAGAAAGTTTGAAGTAAGCAATCGAAATATGATCCCATCAAGTGACATATGGCAAGGTAGACGGTGTCTGTCATGAAAACGTGCAAATGCACGTGTGTGGCTGACAGACTAACTCTCGGTGTGTGTGCAAAGACATGTAAATGCACTATGATGGATTTATCGAGAAGGCTTGAATTTATTATAAGTGAAAAGTTCGAGCAATGTACCTCTTCTGGCATGTAATGAAGCTTTAATGCGAAGCATAAAGTTCCCGTCATACGGTTTACTTCAATGGAACTTCAGATTGAGATCGCTAATGGCAGTTCAATGGGCTATGTCTGGCGTCTAATCAGTTGCAGTCGCAACCGGGATACTACCCATCTGGAGCGAGTTACGCTACACAAGTGGAAAATCAAAGCCTTCCATGCATGAACTGTGTTATTTGATTTTCGTACTTTTGTGTGCGCTTTACTTGTAATTTTTGGCTAATTAGTAGGTTCCATTTGAGCAAATATGGGAAAGGGTGGCTATGATGAAAGCTAAAATAACGTTAACGTTCTTTTTCAATTGCAGGCGAATCAAACCGTAGCCAGAGTAAATCCGGTTGCTGCTGAACACAACTACCCACTTTGAAGATTGGTAAGAGCTAAAAAATTATTGACAAATATTTGGATATCGTACCTATTTAAGAAAGCGGCAGCTTCGCCTTATGAAATGAAGACATTATAACGCAATAGAAGTTCAGAGTAATTAGGTAGCCAAGCGTAAACAAAAGTTTTAAAGGTCGCTGGTTTTCTGACTCAGCGGACTGTTTAAAAACTGAGTGAATTCCCTTAATATAACGAAATAAAATGTAATTAAATAGCACGTTCTATTTTATTAGGTTAATTGCATAAGCAGTCAACAATCACTTAAAAAAGTAGTTAATTAAGATGCTCTACAGTGTAAAGAAAACCAGTAACAGAATAAAGTTACTGTAAACTCCCATTCCCGAGGGCAGGGTATTTTTAAGTCTTTAATGAAATGGAATGTTTTGGGCCACCATGACCCCAATCAGAAGTAGTGCAGGATGAACAGAAAGTGAATTTCTGAGCTGCGGCTAGCTTCACGCCGTATACTTTTTTTAAAAAAAAAGTTTGAGCAAAAAAAATTGTTATCATTGTGCAAATCAGGGCAGTAAGAAGCCGAGATAGTAATTACCAAAAAAGCATTCCGTTTCAGCACTCATTCTACATGAGCGTATACCTATCACGCACGCTTAGAATTTAGAGTGCATTTAAGCACAAAACTTTTTTGCCTGCTAAAAACCACACGAATTCGGTGAAAAAAAATATGCATTGGCTATACTAATAAAGTTGTAATTTCAGCCTTGAGGGCTACATCTATTATCTGAATTGGTTATGAAAAGAACTAATAATAAGTTGGGTATGAACATATGTTTGAATCGTTATTGATACCTCTACTACTCTAATGCCTAGCTGAACATTGATAAATGAATTTTAATGTGG
>JAHZND010003366.1:0-13297 GCA_027744115.1 Acrocyrtus sp. NNG-2020 | reverse complement strand
CAAAAAGGTTTTATGGATGTCCTTGATTGCTAATTACTTTCTAAAAGGAGAGTGCCTAGATTTTTTTGTTATTGCAACTCAAATTTTTTACTAGCTTAGCCTTACAGCTTTTCTAGTGCAGTTATGAGCTGCAAAAAATGAGCTGTTATGAAGCACGCGCAGAATGCCATATCCTATTTGTATCAGCAAATAGAGCTTTTCCATCGAGAAAATTGTAGAAAAGTTTATGACTTTTTTGCAGCATGAATTTCAGTGTAGGCAGTTACTTAATTCTTTTCATGCTCAATGTTAGGAAAAGTGAGAGCAGTTTTTTTTCACTCACTCCGTCCTCTTCACTTTCCCAATCGAAGTGTTATTTGGTTAGTTCGGAGGGAGTGTGCAAAAAGGCAAAGAAGAACTTACGACGAGGGGAAGATGAGTGAACACACAAGTGAGGAGAAACAGTCCACCAGAGGTTGACAACCGCCTGGCGCTCGACTCTTTTTTCTGGTCATTGTAATCCAAGAGGATTTCATTGCTAAGCTGATATGGCTCGGATGGGAGATTGCTCAAGACGGCTTTAGCTCTGAGCCCAGGCGTGGAGAATAGATTGAGCGTGTTATCCACAGAGATGTTGGACGACGCTGTAGAGGTATTTGACAGAGTGGGCGTTAGATCCAAGGGCGGACACCTGTGTTTCCTCTTGAGGCGACCTTTCTGAGCGAATTGCGTTGGATGAGTTTTTCTCCCGCGGCTTCTGCCATTGCTGCTGCCACCACCACACGCCGAGGCTTTCCACATAGCGACCAATCCAGTGATGACGATAATTACATGGATGATGATGTAGAATATGACGAACTTGGAGTCGAACTTGAACGGGACGAACGTGCACTTGTCAAATGAGTAGGTTGACGAATTCGTCCAACTATCATCCCTAAGCAGCTCCGGGCTGTTGAAGGTAAGCAGTGCAGTGAACCCCACCACACAGCTCAGCACTGCAAGGACACCAACATGGTACCGAACATGGTTCTTGTGGACAGACAACCGGTAGCCAAATTTGCTAGAGTGCAAACATCTATCCACCGCCAGAGAGGCTACAGTTGCTCCTTTGAAAATCGGGATTGTGATGAAGAACCAGAGGAGCCCGGCACAAGCCGCGTCCCCCGTGGACACCGGGGATATTTTGAGAAGTGACAGGAGGGCGTAGGTAAAAGTCAAAAATTGCTGAACAAAGCTTTGGCTGAGGATCGACACGAGGAAAACGTCTATCGTTGACCACTGGCGTTTCCTGCAGTGAAATATTGCCAACGTCCATGATGTCAGCAAAAGTATTACAGGTGCGGAGCCGGCCAAAGCGATCCAGCTGTAAGTTAATGGAGCTGGCATGGCATCACCGAGCGTATACTGCCACACTTAAAGTCTCTTTCTTCACTCTCTGCAGAACAAATTCAATTCACGAGATTATGTCCACTATATTTGCACATTCAAGCGGCCCCTTCCTCGCAGCAATCATCCCCGTTAAGTAATAATTCTTCAGCTGAGGTTGTTGATTGCCTCACTTCTTGCAATCTTATTGCCTGGTGGGTCATTGCCCACATTCTGAAATAGAAAAAGATAATCATTTTCATTTTGATGAGCTTACGCATACACTAATAGAATAAGATTTTGGTATGCGCGCCCATTCCACATTCATATTTTATTATTCAAAGTCATTCATCAATCAGCGGGAACAGAATTCTTCTTGAGTTGTATGCACGTAGAGAAGGGATCAATTTCTATGCAAACAGGCACAACTATTTTTTTACTGCTATCAGCCAGCAAGGACAGCGATTGTCACCAATTTGGGTAGGAGAAGCTGCGTGCATTATTAATGAAGACCACGGTCCTAATTTGGGCTCTGCTCGTGATTATGAGTGATTGCTTTGCGGTCGTGTGATATTAAAAGACCAGCCATCACTCACTAAAAAAAGAAGAATGCAATTGTGCTGTGATGTGTGGCGATGATGATGAGCTATACCTTCTCTGATCTGAGCTAATATTGCTGAAATGGAGGATAATAGCTGTCGTAAATTCTCCTTTGAATATGTTTAAATTGCTTTCAGGTTCGTTTTGCTTCATCGTTCAGGCACAATCGAGAGAAGCCTTTTATAGTCTCAACCTCACACTCTTTTTTTAGAAAGAAGATGGCAACCAATAATCAACAAGTCCTTCCATTGAGGAGTGTGTGCAGATAAACACAGTCCCCTCGTTTTTTTGCAGGCGTACTATGTGTGGTGAGCTGGGCGATTTAGAAATTGTAAAAATAACTGCATACAATATAAAATGAAGATGAGTTCTAGAATATAGGTACAGGATGAGCCCAGTGATTTATACATTATCACTTCATGAACTAGCACAGTTTTACATTTATTGTGAGAGTATCTGCACACTTAAAGTCCATTTTTTTTGCGTTGGGCAACAAAAAATAGCAGAATTGTCACGGTGTGGTGTGCTCGTTCAAGCCGTGAATTCTGTTGCATTGCTCCTCCCATTTTCCCACAACGACAACGTGTCACCTCACCAGTAACGTAATCATTCTCCTCTTGATTATCTTCTAACAAGTCGTAACAAAACCCAGAATAATAAAAATCAGGATTATTCTATTTATCCAAGAATTGAGCTTTTNTTCTATTTATCCAAGAATTGAGCTTTTCATACGTCTAGAACCAAACTCTCTCACTCAACGTCAACTTCAACGTCATAGTTATACGGTTAAGTAAGGTGTAAACCAGCCGTCTGTCGCTGTAATTGTTGTGTAAAGCCCAGTTAATAAAGTTTGGCTTTAAACTGTAATTTTCGATGTAACTCAATAAGGTGAAATCAGCACAAAATAGCTCTTATGGTCACTGACCACACTCATGCTTGTAATTCCTTTGACATCTCAGTCCCATTTGTTGCCACTTATGTCATACCAAAGAAAAAGGATAAAAATTGAGTACCATTTTCGAGCTCTGCACCCCTTGCCATTTTACCATTCCTTGAAGGAATTTAGGTATAAAAATTGAATTCCTTTTTTATGTCGTTTTCCCTTTTACGTTGCACCGTGTACCGTGTCTTGGCATGCATTTCATGTATGTTATCCTTTAAGCACATCTCAAGTTATATCATCGTTCCTTTTGCTGCAGTTGCAAAAGTGGGATGTGCATGGCAGAATCTCTGTTGCAAAAGTTTTGCAGCTGTATAGCGTGTCAGATATTTTTTTACTTGACAGCTCCAAAAACTTTGCATATTCCTCTATCAAATGTATGTAAAGGTGTAGTCGTTAAAAAAATTTTTTTTTGTACGATGATGGTAAAGTGCGAAAATAAAATAATTACATGACATTATGTCCATCATTGCTTTAGATAGCCCAATATTTTTACACGCACGGGAATTTATATTTGCAAAAAAAATTGAATATCTTTTAACTTTAAAAGCTCAATTATCTCGTTATCTAGCCTACGCTCTCTACATCTATTTGGTTAGTCCCTCACTCCACTGTTGACTTTACTCTGGACTCTCTCTGGGGGATACCCCCAGCATTGCATACCATATAGATTTATGTAGCTTTTTAAATATATTTTTTTTCTATTTAAATATTTCTTTCCCGTCTACTCTCTTGAAGGAATGAAGGAATGGGGTCGAATTCGCAGATTATGCAATTTTCTACACGCTAATAATATTTTTACTGTTATGATATATAATACGAGCGACGAGGGTTGAGATCAAGTATCCTTCATAGCTGCACACTTCTGAATACGATTGTGCTCCTTCTCACAGTAAAAATCAGATTATCTGCTTGGAATGGGAGATGAAAAATATATTCAATCACTCATCCCTCTTCCAAATTACTCCTAAAAGTCAAATCATTAAGAAAACGGCTCTCCTCCTTTGCCTCTGCTAAACGAGCATTTACCTCAGATTATCTGCTTGGAATGGGAGATGAAAAATATATTCAATCACTCATCCCTCTTCCAAATTACTCCTAAAAGTCAAATCATTAAGAAAACGGCTCTCCTCCTTTGCCTCTGCCAAACGAGCGTTTACCAAGAACGGATAATAATGTTGACAGTTTGAGAAAAAAAATTCCCTCTCGGCAATGTACCGTTTTTGCCCTCTTTTGTTCATTTATCTAAGGACTGCGATTGGTATTCTTAGTGTCATCATCATTACGTCTCCAAACATTTGTTCACGTCACGTTATAATCGTGAATCAACTTAAACAGTTGGGAAATAGAATGCTTTAGGTTGGCGTCTTGTCCACTTCAGAATAGAAATCAATTTTCTGAAGTTTGCTTCTTCTTTCCTCTCACTTGCATGCGCACTGGCTTACAAGAAAAAAAAATTCCCTTACTAATGGTGCGCATTCCATTTCATCTCTCCCCTGCACTAACCAGCAGAGATTTATTGAATGATGTTTGATGGAGGTTGAAATCGTGAAGAAAAGTGTAAATCTTCCTCCGTTCCAAATGAATGATCACCTTATTTGCAGATGCTCCATGGCACGATTACTACCTCTCTCTAGAAATGAGTACTGCGCAAACTCAGAGTGCATTAAGAAATGCTTCTATGATTAAAAGTAATCAGAAAATTGCAAAATAATGAGACAGTACTTTTACTAAAAAAAATTTAAGTGGGAGAGGTGAGGCATGACATCAATTTCCCGCTTCCACATCCACATATTTCAATCAGCCTAAAGAAACAACACGCCACTTTTACAATAATGCTCTCCCTCGCCATTCCCCAAAATATATACTCCTTTCGCCCTCAAGGAAAAATAATCTCTTTCGGGGGAAGTGATTGATTCACTGTAATCATGTTAATTGACCTCTTACAAAAGCATTCCTTTAGTCCACTCCATCCATCCTACAAAAAAATATTTTTTCCATAGAATGTGTCGTGCCTCCCTCCAACTCATAATAGAAGTCCTGTAAGCCTCACGTAATTCAAAACAGGGCCACGTCTATAATTTTGAAGCCCTAACTAAAGGAAAAGCTGCTTTCGGGCGTGTGCCAAAAGTTATGGACTGACACTACTGAGCACTCATGTAATATTTTTTCCCATTATGTGGGCATAACTCAGCTCCTTTTGAAAGAGACAAGAGATGACGATGACGACAGCAAACAAAAGACATTCTTGTCGGGAGGAAAATAAGACAAGGCAGCTCATTCATTTCATACGGCCTAAACAACAAACAACTAAAAAGTGTTTATGGCGGCGATGATGAGTTTTCTGCTGATTTTTCATTGTTGCTCTTTCTCTCTCTCTGGCAATAATAATCAAAGGTAATGACACAAAAGGATAACATGCTTAAATCAGTTCATTCACAATTACTAGTAGGGCTTGTAGCAAACAAACAATGGCAGGGAAAACGGAGTCTAAAGTCTCTCAAAGGGACTCAACAAAAATTCGTGTCATATTCATATCTTTGCAATGATATTCGTGCGTAACAAAGTTGTTAACGAAGCTCTAAGCGGTGTGTCACTCGGCCATCTACTACCAACTGAACTCCATTTTTTGAATTCCTCTGAGGTATGTGTACGAAACCGTGCAAAAAACAAGCAGTAAGTTGTAAGTCACAACTTAATTCTTTTACTGCCTTTTTTTCATCTCGGCCGCCGACTCATAGTATGTCAAAGTGATCTCTGCTTTTTTACCCTAAGGAGTATCCTAATTCCTAATCCCAAAACATTTGTTTTCCTCATCTTCTCCATATCCATTAAGTAGTTATCAATTAGAGTGCCGCAGGCTGTATTTACGGCTTTTTACAAAAGGTATTTGTATTTTGTAGTAAGGATCTTTTCCTTCTTTAATTATTTTTCTTATTTGCAAGCAGGAAAAAATCTCAAATCGACACTTCAACTATCTAAAATATGTTCTGACTAGAAATCTAGCACCCAATTCTATCAAGTTCCACTGCATGATGTCCATGCAGTTTTATATTAGTGCCAAACTATCACAAACTTAACAATGAGGTACATTAGCAATGCAAACTGCAATGACGTAAAACGCAAATCACTATCCTCATCATCCGAGCTATTATAAGTGTTTTTCTTCTCTTTAAAAAATTGGAACCCACAACAGGAGGCTTCCTTGTTCGTTGTCAGAATCGCAACTCGCAACAGAGGGAATAATCGAGGTGGACCATAGATCATGGCAATTCATGTCAACCTTTATTTCGCAACAACAACAACACATTTTCTTTTTTTCGTGCACCAGCATAGATCAAAATAGCATACCTATAAATAATTCTTTTTAAGCTCGACTGGCACAACACACTTTGAAAAATTAGGGTTTTAAGACAAGCTCCCATTACAATATTTTTTTTTCGTGTAGGGCTCATCATTCATTTCCATTAAAGTTAACCGTAGATTATGTCTACTACTATCACGGAGAGTGCTAAGCGGTCTTCTGAGCACATTACACTTTTTTTGTTTTTGCCATGACCATTTTAGACACTACTCTTATAATGATAATGACTGGGTGGTAAGGCAAACGTTTCCTATAAAGTGCGCTTAACGAGTCTCAGTTTTGAAAAGGACACTAATGATAAGTGAACACTTACCTTTAAGAACTACTAGGCTGCTGGGCTGTATAAGGTTTAGACGTGACTGGTTACTTCGTATTGAGAACATTGGTTTATTGAAGGTACGTGATTATAATGGCAGTCTAAAAACGTATTATTTCAAATCGATTCAATTTTCTTGGAGCTCACAGGAATATAACAACAATGAAGGTGCAAGCACACAATGTAGATTACAGATTACATATTATCCAATAATTTTGCACTCACGCGGCAGGGCCTTGCAATATATTCTCTGCTGGTGTAAAAGCTCACCTCTGATAGATTTATGGGGAGGGTAAGGAGATTTGATGGGGGTAAGTGATGGTTAAAATGATTTTTTTCTTGCAATATATTCTCTGCTGGTGTAAAAGCTCACCTCTGATAGATTTATGGGGAGGGTAAGGAGATTTGATGGGGGTAAGTGATGGTTAAAATGATTTTTGGGGAAATGGGAGAGCAATATGGGAGAGTGAGGATAAAATGAGAGTCAGTATAGTAGAGTGAGATGAGAGCGCTAAAAATGCATGTGACTGGCATTGGAAAATAATATTTAATAAAAATTTTCGTATGCTGATTTTGGTGATGTTGAAATCGGCAGAGTACAAAAATGCTTATGCTTGTAATTAAAAATAGTAAAAAAGGGAAAAAATGAGTGCCTACTTGGCAGAAATAAGTTTTTGGCAGGGTGCAATCCAAAAGAATTCGTTCCACTTGAATAGCCAGATTAGATTGGCCAATCGGTTAAGTGCCTATACATGAGGTAGGTATCTCCCATCATCTAATCTTTATTGTGTAGTGATTGCAATTTCAAAGCAAATCAAACTAAAAATTCCATGCTACAATTACGCACATATGTGTGCAGCAATCATTCAGTGGCAGTGTCACGATCGCAGCAACATATGTAAATGAATTTTTATTTTTAAAGGTTAAAACCCTCAGAAAAAAATAATCCAAAAATGTTGCAATTCACGCGAAATTGTGTATCAATTTGGGCACGCATTTCTCAAGTAGTGCATGTGAGTTGGTAAGAATAGGTACACCAAAATCACTTCTATTATTTCTTTTAGAAGGTTGCAAAAAAAGAAGTAGGAAGGTAACTTGCTATAAAAAAGATTCTTTTCGTCGGTTGGTCTTATGGCTCTTGACAGAAAAATTCCTTTTGTGCGGTAGTCAACGAATTTTTAATCAAGATATGTATTTCAAGGTACGAACAAAACAATTTTTCTTTTGCAAAAATACTCTCAATCTGCAATCAAAAAAATGTTTCCCTCTCTCTGAAAAAATCCACATGTTTTCTGTACACGAACATGCCCATTTTCTGTTTTTACAAAATGAAACGACTAACTAGTAAATTTGGAATAGCTGAACAATGAACATGACTACTCACAAAGGAATTAACGGCAAAAAAGCCGCCTTTCCAACTCACCAAAGTAAGGAACAATAAATAATCGCCGTGTTCCTTCTTATATTTGAAATGCATGTCTTCCCATTAGCGAAACGATTGACTGAGTAAATAAGCACTGTTATCAATTATAAATCCCCTTCCCCCCAAAAAAATTCAAAAAAATGGCGAGTGTGTGTATTTATAAAAAAAATTGAGAATTTTTTTTATAAATACACACACTCGCCATTTTCATTCCCAAAATTTATTGCTTGTAAGATAGGCCAGACTTTTGTAAACGAGAGAGGCGAGTCATTCCATTATGTCCACTTTTTCATTAAAAGTTGCTCATTTTTACAATGTTATTGTTTTCGCTAATGTACTTCTCTTTTGAGGTTTGGCGTAAGTGAGATTTAGTTGTTTTTTTTACAAAAAAAACTGCATATATTAGGGAAAACATTGATTACACATTAAATACATCTTTTAAGACTGTCTGAGCCTGATACGAAAGCGATATGAGGATGTGATGATGACGATGACAAGGAACCTTTTTTTTCTTCGACGCTCAGTCAACCTCTACGTGTGAACCAATGAACCTCTCTGATAGCTGCTGCGTATACCTGTCATATACTCTTTTTTAAGATTCATGATCATGTAATTGTAATAACGAAAATAATGTGCATGAACTACATAGCAGATTATACTCTGCCAAAAAGACAATGTTTGGCCCTCCACACGTGCGTGATTTTCACGTTATAAACAGTGAAAAACTCCTTTTTAACGCTGATACTCCATAAAAACGCTTTTTTTCATGACAGGGTTGAAAATTGAGAGACGGGATTTTTGTAGAGAATGCGACGAGTCATGACAGAGATTATGGGCATTTCTCTCTGCAATTTTTTTTAACGTGACTGATAAAACTAATGGCTAAATGGGAATCTATTTAATACTGTAAATATACTTGGAGTGCGAGTGCACGCAAAAAATGTATATGTAAATCGCACTGATTATGATGAATGCACTTTAAGACTGGCTTGTATGGAGGTTTTTCTTGTAAGAGGCTGTAATGTGTGCAGTGCGCAAGTAAACAACTAAAAAACTGATGAGGCGAGCGAGAACATAAAATGATTGTAAATGAAATGAATGAAAAAAAACCTGAATTTCAGAATAATCGCATCCTATATCAGGATGATGTATTCATTTTCATGCAGGTAAAAAAGTTCCACATCCATATACACTCCATTACTCCTCTCTTCACAGATTGACTTTACCTACTCGAAAATAAAGATTTTTTTTACCTGTTCGACAACATTAAACAATTTTATACTGTGAGGGACGCAGTGTAAAAAACTTATCGGTTTGAAAACGGGATGTGGTATCATTATATTCATATTTATTTTTTTCTCTTAAATGCAGACGCACTTTAAAATAAAAAAAAGAGAAGCCAAAGGGGATATTTCTTGCTTGGGGATTGGTCTGACCAATTTGCAAACTAAAGAAAGCAATTTGAGCAGTGGTGGTAAGGTAAGTGAGAGACGATGAATTTTTTATTTAAGACAGGGCGGCAGAGAAAGAGTACATGCTATCTGTTTTGAAAAGCTGAGCATAGAACGGAGAGCTTCTCATCTCAGTTGACAATGGAGTTCCCTAGAGCGCCTCACCTCCAAAAAATAATGTATTCCTGGTGAACAGTTCCATTACAACGTTTAGGCAGGAGGAGATAAAGAATTTGAATATAATTACGCCAAGATTGTTACTCCACCACTAAACAATAAAAATGCCATCATCGTGTTCCTACAATGGAATGGAGTGGATATGAGGAATTAAAAACTCTCAAAATAGCTCTAGCTGCATAATAATACTGAGAACGTAGCCATTATATATTTTTGTACAACAATTGAAATTGCAATCATTCATTTTTTTGTGTGTGCGGACTTTAGCTCGCTGAAGTTGAAACGTGCCGAAATTTTTCATGCTCTGCCTAGAAGCATTCACCGCCGCCAATAGTCGACTTTTATTGTCGTCATCGTCATCATCACTATCACACATCACGTTCTGCCAGCTATCGCCCGTATCATCATTCCTTTGCACTTTGCTGTCGGAGTTTTACAAGCGGATTTATCCCTTTTTTTGTCTACATACGCAAAACAAAAGGAAAATGACTGTTAGAAAAAAAGTGCACAAGGAGATCTTATTTTTACTACTCGTTTGACATTTTATCTTCAAAGCTTACAACATTCTTTTTATAAATTCATTAAATCAACTTTTTTTCAAGTATTTTAGCGCATATTTGTACAAGGAAAAAAAACTACATTCACACGAGGACTTGCGAACCAGCTCCGTCAAAAAAATTACAGGCCTTACAACAGAAGTGCCATGAGATAGTGTTCCTTTTCCTTAAGAAACATTTTTATTAAAAAGTCTCGCCATGAACTGAAAATCAACCTACGCCTCCTACAAAAAATCTACCAAGCCTTTTTTATTCTTTCAAAGTTTTGCGCTTTGCTCTCATGGCTTCTTTGCAACGCAAAAGGGATACTACTGTAATGATTTTTTTAGTGTTACGTAAAGGACTTCAAGGAAATACCTAATTTCGCTGTAACTCCCCCAAAAACTTGATGCAGAATGGTTTTGCATATCGCGCTTACGTAACTCATCTGAATCAGGAACCATTTTTTCATTCATTAAAGTCACCTACACCTACTTGCACGGTATTGTTCGCTGCTCACAAAAAAAACTGTAAATTCTTGTTGCATATTATGTCTCCCTTCGAAAATTTCAGATTTGTGCTATAACAATAGCTAATTACATCAGAAAAGGGCATGATGGGATGTTCCTTCAAGCAAATGTTTACCGAAGCTGACCGGCATGGTAATGTGAAAAATAGCGCCTTTTCAGCGGCCATTTATTTGCCTGTCAACTTTGACAAACAGAGGAAAACAATAGTGTACCGTATAATGCCCTGCGCTCACCTTAATCTCCACATATTGCATACTAAATAGAACTTAGGAAGATGATGAGGATGACCACTAAAATATTTTTTTTAATAAAATTTATTTTTCAACTTCCTTTTCAATGTCATTCCGTGCCTAGTGTAAAAATCTGAGGCGCCTGTGCTTTCTCATCCTAAATTATTTTCAAAGCCAAGTATGGGTTAGAAGGAAAAGGGGAGTTTTATGGCAGGCATGAGAATTAAATTTAGTACGAGCCCTCCAAGGATTTTCGGTTTCTTTAGCACATGTCTGCAAAGCTGGCTGTTATCGGTGTGTGAAAGTCAGCACATATTTTTCCACAAAACGTGATTGAAAAATCTAACCTTCATACTTAATAAAAAAATTCTGATTTAATCTTTCTACCCCACATAAGCAATTTGCATTTTACATGGTTTAGAGCAGTGCCATAAAACTGAAAATTAATTTGAACTTCAGAAAAGCACACAAAAAATTTTCTAAAAATGCACAAAGCTCATCCGTAGCTAAAAATTATTAAAATGGCAAGGGCAACCTTAATGATGGTCTGCGATGATACTAATTGCTGTAATCATCCCCCTTACTCCACACCGCCATATATGCACACTTCAAAAAAAAGTTCATTTTGCGATGTTGCAATAAAACAGAAAAACGTTTAAGGCATCATCGGCAACTTACATATTTCTCGTTACTATAACTTGCACTAAATTTTTACTCGTACCAGACGCCCTTCTCTATTAAGCCTGTTCGTGCATCAAGGCTTCCCTTTTTATTTTACGTGTAGCAGTATCAACCCTGCAGGATTTTATTTTGAAATGAGAAGACTAAATACAAATTCCATTTATTAGCACGAAGGAGGATTCAAAGTAAGCGAGTGCATCAGCATAATTTTTTTCCCTGGCTCCCCAGAGTAAATAAAAATTAGTGAGAATGAAGATAAGGAAAAGTTTATTTTAGCTGTGATGTTTACTCCACTCACAATAGTGCATCGTCGGGTAAAGGTTGAGAGTAGTGTACGAGAAACAATCGCACTGAACACACCGCACACTGCTTCCACTTTTCATAAGAAATCTCTTCGTTTTGTACGGAGCAGGCATCATCCAATAATGATTAATAGAGCGAATCTCAATAATATTCTTAAATAACTTTGTAAATTAGTATAATAGAGATATGCATGAAATATGCTGCAAAATGGGATTGCGAAGAAGGAGTAGCACAAAACTTCAACTCATTTTGGCTGCCTAACTACGCCTCTTTTGAAAGAAGTGCATATAAGTGCATGGACTGAAGCTGCACGATTCTCGGGAGCCTTTCCCATCTCACGTTACTCCTTTCAAGAAAACAGCAATTCAAGTGTAGCTTTTGCTAGTTAGTTACAAAAACAGCCCTAATTCAAAATATGATTTTGAAAATGTGGATTAAATTGGTAAATTAGATTTGAGGCAATCATAATCATTCTCCCAGATAAAACTTGAAATGGGGCTGCTCTTTTAAAAATTAATAATAGATTCAGATTTGAATGATGGTATATAACAAAAAAAATCATTCCTCTATTCTCCATCAACATTCAACAAAACCAACCCATTTAGCTTGACCATCCCAATAATACCGATAAAAGTCACCGAATTTAGGAAAAAATGTGTGATGTCATGCTTTTGATTCATATCGTTGAGCAACTAAGCATTCTTAATTGAAGATCCTTTTACAAAAACCAGATTCAATTTAGTGATACATTGTAAAAAAGGAAATTGCAGCATTCAATTCATTATACAGCTCATTTCATGGCCAAAAGAGTAGTGTGCCTAAGTTACATTTGAGAGAGTGATACTGCTCCTTTTTTGGCATCAATTTTTTTTTCTCCCGACTGCTGTGCCGACTCGTCTTAAAGAAGTTGCAAAATGTGAAAAAATGGATTCTTTCTACTCTGAAAAAGAATGCCTTCCTCTCTGAATGCTGAATATAGTTTGCATGGTAGTTTTACTCGTCTTGGTTCAGTTGGGCCATTTTTTCTGCGTGAATGTAGATACCGAGAAGCGCCTGAAAAAGGAGCAAAGTGTGCTAGTGCAGTATCGTTTTGATGTTAAAAGTGCAACCCCGGAGGAGTCTGCGCTCTTTGTTATGATTGCTGAATATAGAACAGTGGCACTGCTCAACTGAAACATGCACAGTGCCTAGATAAACAGTGAAGGATTTTTGCGCAAAAGTGTTATACGAGCTTTTTAAACTTAATTGGGTGTACTGACACGAACATTATTTAATCAAAATCTAAGGTCATGCGTAGCATGCCTTTTAAAACAATAAATAGTGAGGAGATCGTGGGAAATGCGTATCGGGTGAAATTATCATTATTTCATCATTTTTTTTTCAAAAAAATGCAGCCAGCCTC
>JAHZND010003365.1:0-11206 GCA_027744115.1 Acrocyrtus sp. NNG-2020 | reverse complement strand
CAGCTTGTTCATCAGTACCATTAATTATAATAATTATAATAAATTACACGTATATTTAAGCAAACAGACTTTTTCAAACTTTCGCGCCTTCTTACCTTCCCTTACTACTATACAGTCAGATTATAATTAAATACGCGATGTTATTTACAGTAACTTTTTACAACTACTTTATATACACGACAGTATTCATAAAAAGAGGAAACCAGAATCTATTTTTATTTTCAAACATTCTCCGTCTTTTAAAAATATATTATTATTATTACACGCAAAATTTTCACAGTACAAGTTATAAAAACAAGATGAGAGCATCAAATACAAATATCACCACACCAGAACAAAACAGCAATAGCCAGGAAAGGAGTGATTTTCATCCAGTTACTTTCTTCCATTTCGCTTTGCTTGCTCTAGTCCCCTCCATATTTTCGTTATGCTCACATGAATACGAATTAAAATAACTCCTACAAAGAGCCTAGCCTAGCCTACCCAAAACAATATATAATTTTTAGGAGAGAGCTTTTAGGGAAGTATATATTTTTGCAATTGCAAAGATAAAATTTTTTTTGTCTTGATCCTAAATTTTCACCATATTATTAACATCCTCGGAACAACGCTAGTCTAAAAAAATGTAGCCACCTTATTATGAAATACATATATATTTTTTAAATAGGTGAAAGTATTTTTTTTAAAAAGCCTACAATAAAAATGTTTTTTTTCTATGTAAGTTAGCAGAAATAGTATATACCCAGTTTATTATTTTTGCTTGACAAAAACATGATTCGATTACATATATATTTAGTTCAGTCAGTCAGACTCAAAAAGGAGAGATCTGTGTAGCCCAGTAAATAGTGTAATAATAAGGGGGAAGTTATCCGTAAAAAATAAGAAGTGCATGCGTGAGTATTATTTTCTCTAGCACTTTTCTCCTTCGTCTACACTTTCTTCTCTACATACAACAGCCATTGCAGTTTTTTTTCCTTTTTTATTTTCTTACTACTTTTCATGGTTACTTTCGCATTCTGCTCTAGTTCTTCCCCCTTTTCCCTGTACTTTTTTTTCTGTGGTACGAAGGAGAAAAAGAAAACGAAATAAATAGGAAGTGGAGGGAGCTTATCATTCTGCTCTATGTGTGAGTAATACACACACACTTACACTTTTTTTTATAGGAGTGCTCTAGCAAAAATATAAATCGTGAGGATCGTGATCATGCTCTCATGATGATACTATTACACTTTTATAGAGGTAGACACAACACCAGAAATAGTGAAGGACAGAGCGTGACGACTTTCTTCCACTTTTGTATAGTCCCCCCATTTTACTCACACAATACACTTTCCCTCTCCCGATGCATTTTTTTTATTCTACTGTGGAGAAGTGCACATATAAAAAAAATGTATTGGTATTCCACTCACTGCCCCACTATATTCTATATTTTAGTGAGAAATATCTCCCCAGAAAATAAAGAAATATACTTGGTCATGTAGTTATCATCAACGAGAATGTCTTAAACTTGATAAGAATGGATTATTGTATTGTTTACATGTTATTTATGGTGGATAAATAACCTCGAAAATAAAAAAGAAATGGAGAGCAATTGCCTTCTAGGAGAAAAGAGAGCGTTTTTTTCTGTTGAATAACAACAATTTTCTTTTTTTAAAAGATGTATCGAAATAGCTCATGCACGATTTTGCCTGATATATTTTTTTATATGAAGTAGAGCTATAAGTATTGAATAAGGAAAAAAATATCTCTTACTGTTGGCGGTGGCCTTGCCTTCCGGGTCACATACTCGTACTATGAGAAAAACGTGTCAGACAATGCAATCATTTCACCATTCCCAATATATTTTTTTTTATAGTTTACGGCTTGTTCATTACAATGAATTTTTTTTCTGCTGCTGTACTTCGACTTCGGCTGCGTTCAAGGTGAAGAAAAGTTTCTTTTATGAACTACCGCGAGGAAAACAAAAGGAGAAAGTATGAAGGACAGAAGGGGAAAGAGCGAAAAAAAATTGGCAAAAATTATTAGAAGCTTCTCGGAATATCTTTTTTTTGCACAGAGCCTACTATTTTTTTCTTCCCACTCTGAATATTTCTAAACATGATCACAAGCTATAAATAGGTCTAAAAGTTTTCGTTTTAGGTAGATGATTATTACTTTCCGCAAAGGTATATTTATGTATTTAGTAATGAACAAAAAAAGCAAAAAAAAATTATATTCACTGCCCCATTCCCTGTTCCAATTTTCCTAGCGTCTGGATTTTTTTTTATCTCGCTGGAGGTGATGTCCCTGGTATTTATTTCGAGAGGAAGAAAGTTTTCCCCGAGAAAAAAAAAGTTTTTATTATTTCGTTTTCTTCGCGAAAAGGGCAGAGGAGGATAGGCGGATACCAGACCAGCAAGAGCTTGTTTTTTTGGTATGACGAAAGAAATAGAATGGGACTGACGTAATACATAAAGCAATCTGGAAATTTGGGTGATACGGTTCGCAGGATGTAAGTGCAGTGTAAGGGAGAATAAAAGAGGAGCATTGAATTAACACATTTTAGTCCATTTTCATCGCCGTGCCCCTTTTCATTCTAATTCATCTCAGAGGATCATCTTCATCCCGTGTGAAAGTGGAACAAAAAGGAGCTTCCTTCTGGTGCGGGAGGACTACTATACGGCGATTCTCCAATGTTGTATGGCGGTGGCAGAGTCGACCTGAATTTTCCTGTTATATTTTCATCTTTGTTTTGTGTTAAAAAGAGGATGAGCGCGGAGCAGAAGGATATTATTAGTATGCACTTGGCGTGGCAAAAAAAAGTTGCTGCTGAGGAGAAGAAGAAGCTATTTTCTTCTTCTTATTTTCTTTCTTGTATGAAAGAAGTAAAAAGTGAGTATTTCATCCTAGTTTTCGTTCTCACCCATGTGAGCTTCCAACACGTACGACGAAATTAAAGTAGGTTGTAATCCAAGAGTTGGATAACTTTTCGTATTTTCTTTTTTGCAGCAAAACTCGGAAAAAATCTTTCTTTTATGGAGGTGGAGGTGGATGTGGATGTGGAGGTGTGATGATGATGACAAAGTTGTGGGAATTATACTATTATAATAATTTTCGCCTTTTTAGTAGAAGAGTTCGCTTCCTTTTCTTGCTGTATTTTTTAGTCTGTGAGCACCGGATCCCTTGCTGGTGGGAGAGGTGATGCCGAGGCTGAGGTGGAAAAGAGGTGATCCCTCGGAACTTCGTATTCTGGTACCTGTAGGCCAAAAGGAGAATGAGAAAATAACGTTTTTTAATATATATATATTCTACTTTTAATCTTTCTTAAAAGAGTAATTTATTCATTTCATTAAAAATTCATCCGGATCTGTCTCCTCAGCGGAGGAAATTAATTGTGACATGGTTTAAAAATTATGAATTAGTACCTAACAAGGTTAAAAGAAAAAAGCGGAGTTAATGAAAGATGAAAGATTAAATTTCAATTAAGTGGAGGAAACAAGCTGGGCGGGGTGGGCTTAATTAAAGGTGAAAAGGAGACGGATGGAAGCAGCGCTCCACGAAAGAGAGAGGAAGAGCCGTCGTCGTTCGTCGGCACGGACAGAGTGAGCGAGTGTTTGGTGAGCGCTCATTAAAAACACTCTCTCCGCATTTAATTTTCATACTGCAGAGCAGAAAGAGAGTAGGAAAAAGCATAAACAAAAACGGGCTTGGACAGAGTGAGCGAGTGTTTGGTGAGCGCTCATTAAAAACACTCTCTCCGCATTTAATTTTCATACTGCAGAGCAGAAAGAGAGTAGGAAAAAGCATAAGCAAAAACGGGCTTTTATGACCATCTCCACTTTGTGTGCTGCAGTCTTCAGCCTTCACTCTGCGGTTCAGTTTTCTCCGTTTCAGCTCAATTTCCCTTTTTCCCACTTTGAACTCCGTCATGCCACGCCACGGCTCTACTCAACTCGTTAATATTAAAATGACGGAGAGCCAGAGAAAATGTATATTTATTGTGTAGCCCCCGCAATCCTCAATCCTCAGCGTGCTCTTCAATATACAAAATTCTTCCAGCTGCTGCACACACTCTATATATTTTTTTAAATTACATTTCCCTCCAAACTGCAACAGGATTAAATGTCTCCTCCGAAAATCTGGATCATTCATCGTTCGTTAAACGTTAACAAGGCTTGAATTCCTGAATGCGAAAAGCCTTTTCAATACCTAAAAGACCCAAAACAGAAATTGTCCTCGGAATGAAAGCATTCTCATTACATGCTCCTTTTAGTATGACAGCATATAACCACCCAAAACAAATCATCCCTTCTCTACTCACTTTTTTTACTACAACTTCTCCACTGAACCAAACGCCAAAAACTGCTTCTCATTCTGATCCTCCAAAGTAAAATACAGAAGAGGAGCGAGAGCTGCACTTTGCATTGCAGTTCCCACTTCCCATTGCAGCCCAAAAACATAATCCTCCCTCAAAAGGAGAAAAACTGAAACCGAAGCTGAGCTAAAAATCCTGTGATAAATTTAATCCCTGCAGCAGAGTACACAAACAACAATTTCTCTGCTTTTGCTCTTCCAGTTGCACTCCTACTTCTCGTAAAATGCACACACATAATGGCCTAATATTATACCTGACATGATCCCATTTTGGAAAACGACACTTTTCAATTACCCTTTTTTTCCCTTCACTCCACAAAGCAGAGCACAGACTTTGCAGGAACAAAACATAAGAACGTAAACATTATTAAGAATGAAATATGCCTCTGAACTGCTCACTCCTCTCCTCTCTCCTTTTTATCATTTAAAAAAATTTCACCTCCGCTCTCGCCGTTATTTTCCCCAGAATGTAGAGCAAAAATGATAATGACGGTGGGACTGGCTGTTATGATGATGATGGGGGTAGTTGGTAGTAATGCCAAAGCTAAAAAAACTTTGTTTTTCTTCCAGCGCACATGCAGAGAAGGCCAAAATCTTCCTTTCTAGTAAACAAGAAAGTCCATTCATTTATAAAAAAACTTTTATGTTCAGGGGAATATTAGCATTAAGCGTAGTAAAAACGGTCTGCATTTACAGAAAAAAAATTTTTTACGGAGAGAGGAGCCTTTTTTATCCCCGCAGATAAAAAATAGGAGATGGGCTATATATACAGCTGATGCCTATCTCACTATCCGATGCCTTTTTTTTCTAACTACTACTCCGTCTTATCATAATCCTCAAAAAAAGAAGAAGAAAAAAATTGGTCCATTTGAGAAAAGAAAAAAAAATAAGTGGAGGAGCCTTTCCTTGTTTTCGTGGATGTTTATTTGCCCTATTATTCACACACAGAGCGGAGAGAGGCACACAAGTAGGTAGAGTGGAGTGGTCTTCTCGGCTCTCCTCTTTTCAAAAACATCATAACCATTTTCCTCTCGTATAAGTACTATTTATGTATGTCTTTACCACAAGTTTGCCGGCGTTTTTGGATGTTTGGATTGTAAAAGTGGATATCATATTCGCAGCAGAATTATAAATAGGAAGGAAGCTCTAAAAGGACTCCTTTTTTATTTTTTATTCGGAGTCACTCTACGAAAGAGTTAAAAGGGAAGAATATAAATATATTTTTTATTTGTGTGCAAGGAGCAGTAACAAAAACGCTTCAGAATATTTTTTTGAGCGCCTTATTTTCTACTCCTCTTTTCAAAATAATTCAATTTACATTTAAATCTAGTGAAAAATGGATTTTTCTCAACAGAAAAAAATGTCTAAATTCGCTGGCTTAAGAAAAAAAAACGTTTTCTTGGGGAGCTGGGTTCTTTTTGGATTATGAAAACACGGCTGTTTACAGAGCACCTTAAAATAGAGCTGAATGTGTGTGTGTGCTGTAAGGGCCCTTATTTGTCCGATCGATTTAAGGAAAGTAGACCTGGAAATAGTGCTTTTTTATGCTTTCGTGCTTTGCCTACGTAAAAAAAATAGTGTAGAATTTTCTGCTGACTTGAAAAACTTATATTTTTGGAAGAGGAAAGAGGAAGCTCCTCCGTTCAACGCTCGCCGTTCACTGTCAAGGCAAAAAAAAAACTTTTTTTTTCAGTTAGTCTGCCTTTTGCGCCCTAATAGCAAAAAAAAGATCTCAATTTCCGCCGATCCTGGCGCATGTAGTACAAAAATACACATTTTTTGTGCTTGGAGTGCTCAAGTGTCATCTAAAAATCCTTACGATGGCTATCATTACCATCACCACTACCATCACAAGACCACTGCCACATCTCCAAAAAAAATGTTTTTTATGCTAACTTTTTTAGAGAGGAAAATGGGACACATTCACTCAGTCTACCTATTTTTTTTACAGTGGATGTGGATAGTGAACTGAAATAAAGTAAGGATGACGTTGGCGACGAGACGAGTGTAGACCTGTCTCCCCGTCCTCCATTCATACGTTTGTCTTGTCTCGCTCTCATCGTTTCACCTTTTTTCCCCTTTTTACTCCCTGCGACTAGCCCAAATTAAGTTGGAAGTAATTTTTTCCCTCCCTTCTCAAAAGGAAAATAGAGGACTTCGTACTCTTCATAGTCTTCATCCTTACTGTCTTTATCATGTCACTATACCTATCTCAAACAAAGAGTGAGAAAAAAATACGGTGGAATGTGTTTTTTTTCTTCAGTGCATCATCATCATCATCTTCTTCATCTCTCATATCACATCACAAAAAAAGAGTACACTTTTTTTCATATATATTTTTTTCCAGTGGATGATGGCCCTTTTTTTATCTGTCCTTAAAAATGCACGTCTCTTATTCTACCCGTCCGCATATATTCAAGCATGAAATGAAGGCGTCGATAAAAACTATGACAAACACACAAGACGGGTACATGAACGGCTCATGAAACATCGTACAACACAAAGTAATAACTCCCCAGATGAATATTACCATCCACTCCTGGCCGCTTTTCCATTTTTTTTATCCGAAGAAGTTCCACTTCATTTTTTAAAGATTTTTTTACTCCGAGAACAAAAAAATATTGGAGTCACCTTTCATAACACGGAATAAGAAAAAAAATTTGATTGTGAAGAATGAAGACTACGTTTTTCGCCATGAAATGATGAATACCATGCGTAAGTTCCTCTAAAAATGGTAAACGTGAGGAGCGAGTTTATTATTAGCCTTCTCTCTTCTCTCGATGTCTCCTTTCAATATTTTTTTTTTATTTGCTTGTCCGCGTAAAAAAAGAGAAAATGATATTTTTCTGAAAACGAGTAAGTTATTGTTTTTCTCAGAGAGCTGAAAGTTGAATGGCTACTTTTTCATCTAAAAATATCGTATTTATCCCAATATTATATCCACCCTAAAAATCCAGTGTTTTTCCATTCATCCCAAAATCTTATCTATTACCAATCGAGAACAGCAAGATAAAAAAGTTTTTTTTCTGTTTTTTAATGGATTGCATAACACATCTTTCTACTAAATAGGATATCCCCACTTTCCAAGAAATTTTCTATATAGGTACT
The DNA here is from genome assembly GCA_027744115.1 of Acrocyrtus sp. NNG-2020. Lineage (NCBI taxonomy): Eukaryota > Metazoa > Arthropoda > Collembola > Entomobryomorpha > Entomobryidae > Acrocyrtus > Acrocyrtus sp. NNG-2020. The sequence continues at coordinate 3,745 of JAHZND010003365.1, read as the reverse complement.
AGGAATGCAGCTGATATGTAACAAGCTGTTAAGTGTGAAAAAATTAGATATTTGTCACGTCCCTTCCTTATTTCAAGTGTCAATATACCATTTCTCAATGACATTCTTTTCAATATCCTTCCCTCCCGATTTTTTTCTTTTTTTGTAGCTGAAGCCATCTCCCATCCCCTATTATTTTATTGTTTGTCCTCGCACTAAAAAAATGGTGATGCTTCATCCTCCCTAATTTTTATCTACCTAGAAATAGAGAGAGAGCACAAAACTACAGAAAAATGCCCGGTGCTAGTGTCATTCTCCTCCTTTTTTTTCTCCACACACCCACGTAATCTCGTCCATAAGAGAGATACCTACATGAGATACTTTACATCTTTTTTTTTCTGGAGGATGGAGAAGAGGAGAAAAAAAGTGACTCCTTTCAGAAATAGAAAAAAAATCGTAGCTTTTTTTGTGCAGGACCGAATAAATATTTTACTTATGTCATCTCTTTCACTTCCTCTCTCTGGGAGAAAATGGCATATGTGTTTGGTGAGAACATCTTTCATTCATTTTTTCCCTTCAAACAGCTCCCCACTCAGTTCACGTCTGGAAAAGCTCTTGAGAGAAAAAAAAGAAAATTTAATGCAGGGCATCTTCCCTCTCACTTTGCATTATTACATAAAAAAGGCTAATGCTGAAGTAGGTATGAGAGTGTGTGGGTAATAAGGACAAAAAAGGATATATTTTCTGGTTTGGTTCCACTATAAGGAGGTGGAGTGGCAATTGTAAGCGTATTCTGGTTCATTCATGCCACTGCATAAATAACCATAATTTCTTATTAAATATGACAGAGAAGAGGCATGACACAATTGCATATGTAATGCAGTGTGTGGTGGTAGTGGTGTGTGGCGTGGCGTGGCATGGCGCGCTAGGCTGGAGAGTTCAATTGAATTCAAATGGAAAAAAAAATTTTTTGTGGGGATGGTTGGAGCCCCACATTTCTTCACTCCATTTTCCCCATTTTTGCATAATGCACTGGCACCGCTCTACCAGCTCCAGATTAGAGTGAGAAAAAAAAGGAGAAAATGGTTAAGTATCTTGCGTAATGATAGGGACGGCGCTCCCAGTTTTCACCATGCACTAAATAATATATTCATGGTATGGCCAATTCCTCCATGTCATTTAAGAACTTATTTCGATTTATTTTTAGCAAAAAAATGTATAAATTTTAGCTCACTTTCCTTTCCTCAAAAATATATATATTCACTTTACACTGTAGAAAAAGGAAGATTTTCGCTCTAGTACGGTAAGTTTTATTTTAAGAAAACAATTTTCTGCAGCTGTAAATAGCCACTTCCGCCAAAAGTATAAAAATCAGTTAAGCGCCACTCCAAAACAAGCCTAAAATGGCAAAAGGAGTGCTGCAAAGGTCGTTTCCTTTCACTTTCTCCCTTTCTGCTGCTCCTGTTCCCGGTCCGTCAGTAGCAGAAAAAAAACCGTTTCCTTTTCTCCTTTTCCACTATGCATATTTGATTTGGGCAATCTGCATACATTTTTCCCTATAAATTACACTCACACACTTGACGGGAGAGAAGGATCAGTGGAGAGTTGAGAGAACTTTTTTTTTCAGTTTTAAAAAAAGACAAGATGACTGTACGCCTTGTCCTTAAGGGACCTCAACTCTTGACGGAGAAGTGTGTAACGGAAAGTGAAGTCTTGTGCCATGCTCCACTTTTTCCCCTTTTTTCCGTACAGCTCATCATTATATACTCCATCTGCATATTCCGTATCATAAAAACCACCTCCATCTTGGAAAAAAAACTTTTATTTTTGGGAACATGCTATCACACAGGACACCTTCTTTGGAAGGAGAACGAAGAAGAAAAAGTGAAGAGTTCAGTGGCCCTCTTCTTCACTACCCATTTTTTCTTTGCTTGGAGAGGACTACGACGCACCCAGCAAAAAAAAACTTTTATGCATGCTGAAGAAAACAGGAGGAAATGATTCTTGTGGGGAAACATGGGCAATGTAGGTTGCATACGGAAGGGGAAAAAACCTAAAAACCTTCTCAAAGTTTTTTTCTTCTCTTTTCCACTCTTCAAAGAAAAAGTAGCCCGTGTAGTGGGCCGGTCGGTAGCGCGGGAAGCTTCCTACAGCAAAAAAAAAGTTTCAATTTTTATAGATATTGCTATTACTCCGCATAAAAATTGGGACGAGAGGAGAAGATGATGTATGTAGCCGTATACATGCATAAAATATGTGTGCTCGAAAAGAGCTTTCACCACACACTCACCCTCTCTTCCTCTCTCCACCTCCCACTCACTTCGATCTTGAAGAGAAAAAAAAAACTTTTATACTTTATTGGACAGCCATAACTGTCCGTTTTGTATATACGAGAAGGAGACACAAATCTTCCCATCTCCCAATTTTCAGCGAGGACAAGACTGAAATTGAAGTTGAGGAGTGAACTGATCCTTTTAAAAAAAAAGGAGAATTTTTTTAAAGGGTGTAGCATATCAAACGCCGCTTTTTTATACTTTTATACGTAAGGACAAAACCTTGTCGACCGCCGTCCTCTCATCGTATGTCGTTCGCCACGTTATGTACCACACTGCCCTATATTTGAGAGGAGAGGGGATAGAAAGCGTGCTTTAAACCTGAGAGGCTACTTCTCTCCTATAACAAATGGGTCCGTTCGACTTTCACTCTTTTCGGGCCACTTTTTTTTCCGGCACGCAGCCACACCGTGGTGCGGATGGAACTGTGTTGCCAGTGACGTAAAATAATATGGGCCTTGAACACACAAAAAAAAGAAAATTTTCCTTTTTCTTGCAGACAAAATGATGGAGAACACAATAGAAGGAAGAAAACTGGGCACACACATAGTCCGAAGAAAAAGTGAAGAAAATAGAAGAGTCTAGCTGGACCGAAAACGGGATGAATAGGACAGGACGTATCGCATCTCATCTCCCGGCCGGACTGAAGAGACGGTAAAGAAAGGGAGGAAAGAAGGGAGTCATTTTTCTCCCGAAGAATGATGTTGTCCCTCGTCAGAAGGAAGCCTCAGGCGGCATAAATTTCTCTATCCTTTTTCAGCTGGCAGAAACAGACATCGACGAAGAGGAAAAATAGAGTGGGCTACCTAAAAAAATATTATATTCCGGGATATTCGTACACATACATAGCCATAGTCAGTTTTGGGTGGAAGAAGGAAGAAAAAAAACTTTTTTTTTGTTAAAAAATATATTATCCTCCAAGTAAACTGTACTAGATTGCGCCTCGGTGTTTAGAGTAACTCTCTCCAGTCAAGGGAGAAAATAGTTGGAGAAAAAAAAGGACTCCTTTGTAATGTATAATGCAACGTAAAAGTGAAGGAAGCCATGTCAAGGAAGAAACAGCCCGACAGGACTAGACCTCTTGAGCGAGTAAACGAGCTGAATGTAGAAAAAGTGGGGAAAATACGCACGCAACAACAAAACTCTCCAAAAAAAAGAGTAAAAAGTTTTTTTAAAAAAAGGGAAAGCACAAAATAAGGAGCGAAATCACATAAGAGGATGTGTAGTAGCTTTTCCACTCTCCTGTCCTTCAATCTCTTTTTTTGTTGGAGGGAAGAGGAGGAAGCTCCAGAGAAAAAAATAGTGACTTTCTCCTCCGTGGCTTCTTTTCTGTCGGGAAGTAGAGTAAAAGGGAAAAAAGGGGAAAAATTTGCAATTCAATGCGAAAAATTAGGGCTTGAACAATCTTCTTTCATTTTCTTAGTTTTTTTTTG